>JAWWMK010000017.1:61587-88729 GCA_035047105.1 Galeopsomyia nigrocyanea | reverse complement strand
TTGCCTCTATCTCGGGCGGGCGTTTCATTATACCGCCAACCCCACCTGCCCCCATGCCACGGAGCCGGCTTGCAGCTATAGAAGCAACGAAAGCGCGCCTTTTCCAAAGCGTAAAGTGTGCCATATAGAGGGTATAAGAAGGTGGCCTTTTTATTTCGTTGCCTCTATCTCGGGCGGGCGTTTCATTATACCGCCAACCAAAAACCTGCGCCCATGCCGGGCCAGGTTGAAACTATATAGGAAAAAAAAAGCGCGCCTATACTGACATCGCTCAAGGGCAACAACGAAAAGGAAATTTCAAACATCTGGAGAGAAGCCTTAAAGTATTTTTTTTTTTTCGTGCGACCCGTTCGTTCTCGTATTTCCATTCGTATTATTAAAATGTTTACAACCAATTAAAAACTTTCTAGTTGTTTATCTCAAGAATATCTAAGCTAGCGAATTAAAATTTTGCTGTACAAATGTATAATAATGTGGGAATTTATAAAATTACAAACAAGCAACACTGTATTATTATAAATAGTTATAACAAGAGATTGATATAATTAGTGGAAACGTCAAATGTGTTTACGAGCGTTAGTTCTCAAGTATTATAGTTATCAATCTGTAACTTGTAAAAGAGTGTCTGCGCATTCAACCACTTTTTCTTTTGGGAGTGAGTATAATAGGTACGAGTCAAGTCGTAAAAAAAAGAGAGAGCGAGAGGGCGTGTAGGGTCAAAATGAGCACCAGGAAAAATCTCGAGAAAAATGCTACGTAAAATTTGTGTAAAAAAGACAATCATTATTGAACTTGTACATTTCATCATATACATACACCGGTACACCATCATTTATTTGCCAATCTTGATGCTATATATTGATTAATTGTGTTTCATTTATTTTTGAACGCGCTCAATTTTATTTACAATCGGTAAGCAGTAATAATGTGTGTTTATAGAGAATCATTGACAAATGAAGCAAACTAATAAGAAACCGCGAGAAGCAAGTCGGCGTGTCACGTAAGCGTTACAGAGTTGGATTGTTGGATATGTATATATTAGTTTGAAGCAAAGTTGAGCATAAAGTAGTGAGAAAAAAAAGGACAAAAACCGACAAGTGTCGTAAAAGTCGCAGTCTACAATCGACCAGTTATAAAATACTATTGATTTATGGGTCTTTCTTGCTGCAAACTGATTTTTCCCAGCATCAGAGTCGATTCTATATTTAGAATTGAGTAAAATACTCGGACACTGCGAAATTTAAATTTACAAATAAGGCAAAACTGAGAAATAAAAAAAAACACAGGTAATTTTAACTTTGCGATTCTTTGTTTGTAAATTCGTAAGCTTTGCAAGCTTGCTGATTCATCGCAAGTGAATAAAAACGTGGTCTGATAGGCGCCCATCTACAGCTATCGCATTGTTCATGCCAAACGAGCAGTTCTCTCTCGCGCAGTCGGTCTACACGAGTTTCCATTCAGCTCGGTCGAAAATGGCGACGATCGCGGGTGTCCGTGTCTTTGCGCGAAGCGCCGGTTTAATAAAAAACACCTCGAGCCGCTTGACCATCCCAAGATCAGCAGTGGCTAGTCAGCTCAACCAAAGGCTCATCCATGCAATCAGACAAACGTCCACGCCTATCCTCACCCAGGTAAGCAGTCGACTTTTTGTACACCGCCGACCCCCTCGTTGAGAGCACTCGATAATACTCTCATATTTTGAGATTGCAAGCAATTATGTAACTGAAAACTTTGTTTGCGCCGCGTTTGTTGCCAATTTACGGAGAGACAATGCGCACTTTGATTGTACGCGAGAATTTTGTCATTTGTTGTCACGTAATTACTCGTGTCCTAAAAAGATGTTTCTAGAGCAAGTTGGTCCGTGTTGACCTCACACGTGACCATTTGCGCTGTTGTTATCGCGTTTACAAGAGTCTCGGCTACATCATGTTTATTTTCAAAGTCAATAGTTACAAACAAATTACGCATCTCGTATCGACACCATTTACTTGCCTCTGTTCAAACTACTATCTTGCAGGTCAATAACCAAGAAACCAGAAGGTATGTTCAAACTATTGAGGAAAAGCCTACAATAAAAGAAATTGAGGATCGCGTTTTAAAAGTTGTTGCTGCCTATGATAAAGTTACTGCTGAAAAGGTTAATATAATTTATTTTTATGTTTTATATTTTTCAGAGCGTAGCTGACCTACGGGTCAAGCAGGTGCGCCAGTACAGTGAAAAACCACCGCTCACACTTAATTTTATCCGTGATCGAGTGCTTTTAGTGCTCAAGCTCTATGATAAAATTGATGCTACAAAGGTATATCTACTTACCTTCAATTAGTGTCTGATCAAGATGTTGGCATGGACGTTTTTATATTTCAAAAAATTTCTCTTAATAACTAGACATTTTGACCTTTGTGATTGTAAAGCTAGAAAATAATCCTTTGAGCATAAATTTTAAATGAATGCTATTGAATTTGCAAAACGCCATAAAGCATCTTTCTCAATAGACGGATAAATGGCTAAAACCTCGCTTGATCCGTGGTGCCAACTCCAGACATCAATGTAAACTCGTGTACATTTATGTCAACAGTAATACCACGGTATGATTATCAAATCTCAACAATTTAAAACTTTTTACAGCTGACAGTGGATTCACATTTCATAAACGACCTTGGTCTGGATTCCTTGGATCATGTTGAAGTTATCATGGCAATGGAGGATGAATTTGGCTTTGAGATACCAGATATGGATGCAGAGAGGCTCACAACACCAGCTGCTATAGTGCGTTATGTTGCCGACAAAGAAGACATTTATGAGTAATAATGCTCTCGTTAATTTAAAGAAAAATTTAGTCAACATGTCTCATTGCTTAAGGAAATCTCGTGGCAGTCGCATCTGTAAAAGAGATGTACTGTGTGTTGAGAACTTTACTGCGACTTGTTTCTTTCCTGTATATAGACCATTATGTATGAATAAAAATGTCACTTATTGTTAGATTAAATGCCATTTTTTTTAAAGACGCAAGAACCACTTTTCGCTTGTTTTTGTTCTTTTATATGAAAACCTTTTATATAAATAAGAAAAATTCAAAATTGTATTTTCAATCGTTTTGATGACTTTCATCATTTTCTTATTACATTTTATTTGCTTGAAAAAAAAACAGAATAAATATTGTAAACAGAAACATGATTTGTATTTGTATCAAATAAAATCAATAAATTGATTCCTTTGCAGCAAACATTCTTTCTTGCATACCGAAAAAAAACAATGTTTTAACCAATTATACTTGCTAAAGACTGATGAAAAAATAATTAAAAAAAAAGGTTCTTTATTGAGTAAATAATAAAAACTGCAGTTATTTATAAACCAAAATTATATTTTAAATTATAAATATTATTTTATTTAATATTGTAGAAACATACAGTCAAATTATCAAAAAATTAAATAAAATAAGCAAACTGTAGAGCTATTTTTTGAATTAAATGCAGCAACAAACAAAACTCTGTTGACAGTCGTCTGTTCATTGTTTAGTTGTCTTTGTTGTGTCGCGTACAAACATGGCTCCATCATAGTCCTGCAAGTAAACGAAAAATACAAAGATTCAGTTGGATCCATACATTGTTGAAAGGAAAATTACTTGGTAAGCGACAAAACAATCCTAAAATTATCATTAAAACTAAAAAATTCTTATTTATACGGGATTCAATATAAAATCAGCTCCTTTGTTTTCCGCAATCAGCGTGTGATAAAACGCTTAAAATTCTACCTTGAGAATAAATATAAACTTATATTGTGTACGCGATAAAACTTATAAATATGTTAATGTTACACAAATTTTACTGCATTTTTAACGCATTTTTTTCAAATATAATGCAATATATACTTTGGTGGCGCTTTTTGTAAACTAGACACCTACTCTAACCTGTATAAGCTTATTCTGCTGTACATCTCTTTCATAATGAGAATACATATATTTATATTTCTTTGACTAATCTATGTTTAAAAATGATAAAATGGCAGAAAAGTAGAGAGTTTATTTGAATCTTAACATGTTTTGTTACTGTGATAAACTATTGTCATTTTAAATAGAAAAGAATCATTGATAGTTTTGTGGCTTCAACACTCAATTGTTGTGTTTTTAACATTGTTATACATGTATAAATATTTTTTCTCTGTATCCCCTAGATACCCAAGATTTAAGTTTTCAGTTCCCTTTATTGTTGGCATCATGAGTTATTATGCTGTAGCAAAAGGACGAAACCCAGGAATTTACTCAACTTGGTAATAAAACTGTTTTGTAATATTTTTAAAAACAAAATATTAATTTATTTATTTCACATGTAGGGATAAATGCAAGGAACAAGTGCACAAGTTTCCAGGGCCTATTTTTAAAAAATTCAGCTCAAAGAGTGAAGCAGAAGAATTTATTAAATTAAAGTCTGGTGCTTCCTCAGGTTATTCTAAAACCTCAATTTCAAAGGCTTCAACATTAACAAATTCCTTATTGAGCACCAATAAAACATCTCAAAAAAGATGCTCATCAACCAGCAGCGAAAAAAGTACACAATCTACAGCTAAAAGAAAATACCACAAAACAGTTTACTTATCTAGTATAAAGGTATGAAATAGTAGAAACAATTTTACACAATTGTTGAGAATATTAAAATCAAATTTTTTTTCTCACAAGGGTGCCAATGACTATGTGATTGATGAAAATGGTTACACGCAAGTCTATACCGATGGAGCATGTACTTCAAATGGTAGAGGAAATGCCAAAGCTGGAATCGGAATTTGGTTTTACGACAACTGCACTCTGTGAGTACATTTACAATCATCATCAATAGTGCTCATCTTTTGTGAGAAATTATAATGAAAGCAAATCTTGATGAGCGTATTTATGAATTTTATTTTTCAGCAATGTATCTCAGCCTGTAGTGGGCAGAGCAACCAATAATATGGCTGAAATTCAAGCTGTTACAATTGCAGCCAGACAAGCACATAAAGCTGGTATCAAAAAGCTAAAGATCAGCACAGATTCCCAGTTTTTAATTAAATGTATGACTCAATGGCTGCCTAAATGGAAGGGGAATGGGTGGATTAATTCTACTGGAAAACCAGTCATTAATAAAACAGAACTTGTAGAAATGGAAAAAGCTCTAGCACCACTAACAGTAACATTTGTATGTATTTTTCATCTTTTTTATTACACTTACCAAATTTTAACTATGATTATTTATTTTAGAATCATGTAAGAGGCCATCAAGGAATATATGGGAATGAAATGGCAGATAAACTTGCAAGAGAAGGTAGTTTACGATATAGAGAACAATAATGCTGGTCAATTTTTTACTATGATGCAATCAGATCTATTTCCATTTGTTTTTAAATCAAACGTTTGTATACAAAAGAAATTATTAAATTATTTTAAATCAACATCTTCATTCCTAGGTCTTTGATTTTAAAGTACTAGACAGTCTCTTCTTTTGTTGAGGGCAAATTTGTACAAGTAGCACGTATATATCTTGAGGAGCAAGTTGCAGTGACAATAATTCAATCAATATTCTGTAAATTATGAAAATAATTACAACAGCAGAAATTTTGAGGTTAGATTTTAAAAACTCACCTACAAACTCCAGGATTGGCATGTATTCCTGCTAGTTCAGCAAGAGTTATCAACTCTGCGTAATCACTTTGTGAACAAGACATGTTTGTATTATCAACTCTGGTATTATACACTAATGAAACTTTAACAATAAAACACTTCCATCACCATGGTTCACTTGCAAGTGCTCGTAATCACTCGTTATTGCTCGTAATAAGTAAACACTGGTAAACACTAAACGAAAACAAAAATTCAACTAGTGCCATCTACCTTCAAATTTTTAACTCTGATTCTGTGATTCGCGCTCTGATTGAAAGATTTTAATGAACATTAATACATCCATCAAAATAGATTAATGTATATGCGCAACTCTTTTTTTGTGACCACTTAGGAAAGGATGTAGCAATAAATAGAAATTCTTACGATTAAAAACTTTATTTTGGTTTGCTTCATAAATGGGAAAAATATATATAACGTACTATGTATGTATACCTGTAGGAACTTTTGACTACAGATTTATGTCTGGGGCAACTGTCGATGAAATAATTTGACGTTTCAAATGAATATTCAACGTCAGTAACATATCATCAACAATTTTACAAAAGGTTCTTAAAAGCTAAGCTAAGGCTAATGTTTGATATTTCTAAATTTTTACGTTGGTAACAAATATGGTATAAAATAGCTGTTTGGTACGAGTGCGTGTTTTATCACGCAATAAGAAACTTAAAAATTAAATAATTGGCAAAGTAAAATTCATGATGTATTGTAGAAAGACAACGAAAAATGTAAAATCAACACATCCGAAAAATACGAGATTTCAGATTAGTTAATAAAAAACTTGCAAGTTTAAAAAAAATTAATCAAATTGTTCATAATTATGCACCATACTTTAGTTTTACAGTGAAAAAAAATACACAAACGTTCCGAAAAAAAAAATTAGCTTTTTGCAAGTCTCTGTTTTGACGTTCAATTTAAGGAGGAAAAAAAAAAACAAACAAATCTTACACATGGCACTTTGTTTACCAACGCTCAGAAATTTCGTAAAACTGAACGCGGAAATCAGCAATCTTATATAAAATTATTTACAACATTAAACTATGCGTTTTTAAATCGACCCTTTGCGATTCAATGTTTTCTAAACATCATCAAGTTTATACATATTATGAAATATAAACTGTTGTTTTTTCTTTTTGGCTCAAGAAGCTACTTTGATTTTCGAAATATAAAACTAATCACATCGATTTATAGTGCGAATAAAACGAAGAAAAAAAAACAATACACATTTTTTAATGAACGCTCACGAAAAAAAACTTGTATGTTACGGGGTAAAACGTGCTTAAAAGTCCAACTCAGCTCGATATAAATATGGTCCTTCGCAACACGATGAGCTAGTTCAATCACACGCACGATACAATCCATAAAAATATATGTACCACGCCCAACAATTACGCTCTCTTTCTATCTCACTTCCCAGCCTGTATTCTCTTTCTCAGCTTCTTCCTCTTGACTAGATTCACTTGCAACTTGGTATCGGGCTTACTACTATCATCAGCCTTTCTCTATGGCGAACAAGCATCTGAATGGTCATCCCAAGCTGCAACCTAAAAGTAGAATATGATGCATCGATAGAAAATGAAACGAAGAGGAAATAACTATTCTCATGGGCATTTACCTGACACTCGCGACTACAATACCACTGATTTCCACAACCAGCGCAAACAAACTGTGCTGCACGTTCATGACAGCCTTGGCAACGCGGTGGGCTATCTCTGTCGTCCCTGTTATCTCTAGTGTTTATGGAAAGTCTCGAGTCTCTTTCTTCGATTATTGAAGTCTCTTCCTCTACGTCATCCTAAAAAATAACAAGCAAAACATTCAAGTACAACGTATTTACGACATTTCCTTGTAAAAACTAATCAACGAATGACTTACAATGTGGATTGCGTTATTGGAGTGAGTTTGTATAGGATTATTAACAACTGGAGTTATTGTGATTTCTGTGCGAGCCTGAAATAAGAATTAACGAAAGCCCATTACTAAATGATTTCCTAGCCAATTCAATTCCGTTTGTAAATTTGTTTACAATCAGAGTGTCAATATTAACAAATTATTCAATATACCTTTGACGAAGACAAGAAATCACTAATGGAAACGGGGTTAGCGCCCTGGTAGGCTTGCAACAAATGCTGCGTGGCAGTCTGATGTGGAGTCGGCGTGATAGCGGGTGCGCTTCGCTCTCTCTCGGGTGCAGTGAGTAACCTGGCGAGCGTCGGCGAGAACGTCGTCGGCCTTGGCGATTGAGACTTCGTGAGGATACCGTGGAGTAACGAACCCGACGGTTGTTGTTGTTGTTGCTGTTGCTGTTGTTGCTGCGGATGTTGTTGGTGCTGTTGTTGCTGGTGCTGTGGCGTGGAATTTGGCGTCGTAGGCGCCGCCGCGACCGGATGCAGCGTTACGTCTGGATAATTTTGAGGCGTTTTTATCGGTTCACCTGCACATGACAATGACACGCGCGCTCAGTACAATGAATTTTTTGCGCGAATAATCATCTCATACAAGCATTGCACGTTCGTCTTGCACAAACCGTGAGTCGAGTAAAAACAAAAAAGCCTTACCTTGCTGCTGGCTCAGCTTGGCGAATTGCACGAGGACGTCCTTGAAGCTCATGGTATTGTTGGGATCGTTGATATTGGGATTGCTCTTGCACGAGTCGGTGCTCGAGGGTCTGGAATCCATATTGCCAACCGTCTCGACCATGGCACCACCGGCCCCAAGGCCCACGTTTACCGAGTTTCTCATTCGACGACCTCTACTGCAAATCGACGTCAAACAAATCGTTAGTTTCTCCATTTTTTTTTCCTTACAACGATGGCAATCACTCGACACTTACCGTCTAGGAACAGTCTCCGGATGCCTCAATCTGTAATCGGCAATGATAGACCTGACGTCGACGATAGGACCTTGTCTGCCTTCACCAATTTGCCGATTATCCGGACTCTGCGCGTCGATTCTCGGTCCGTTCTCCATTTTAGCCGCCTGTTGATAGATCGACGCCGCAGCCTTGGAAGCCCTGTCGCGTTTTGGCTCCTCTTTGGGCACCAGCAATCCTCGATGATCGAAATTCTGCTGAAGAAGCGCGAGGCTCGCTTGTGGCAAGATAACTTCGGAACCGTTGTTGCTCTCCATGAAGCCCAAAATTTGCCGACGACGCTCCAGACGCAAGTAGGCCTCCTCCTTGAGCTTGCGCATACTGAGAATCTCGTTCCATTCCATCTCTTTGGCACGCGCGAGCTCGTCCAAGTCTTGCACCTCGCAGCGCAATTGCTCGGCTCTCGCGGATAGTTGATCGACGGTGAATTTGTCCGAGATGCCCATGAGACTGTTGATGAATTGTTCTCGTTGATCGAGACACAATTTTTTGGGTGCCGAGCCACCGCCGCCGCCGTTTGCTGCTGTCGTAGCTGAACTGGCGCCTTGCGAATCGATCGATCGACGCTTTCTCGTTTCGCGACTCTGATCCCGAAGATCTTCCGGCTGTTGTTGATGATGTTGGCTTTGTTTGATTGTGCTACTGCTACTGCTGCTACGCTGACTACTTGGCCGACCTGGTTTGTTTGGCGCCGTTTGCTCTGTTTGCTGCTTCGACGCCTTCGAGATTGCAGACTGGAAAACAAACGAAATTTCGTTTTATTTGCGCAAACTCGAGAGTAAATAGCAATCGACATGGTGTACTTGATTCGTTCGATTGTTTGCGTTCTTTTTCGCTCCTTTTTCTTACAATTTCAAGATTGATAATTAAAAAGATAGCCATCTCACCTGTGAATCTCGCTCATTGGAATCAACGTCCTTTTTGTCCTTTTTACCGAGGACAACGGGAGATTGGCAGTGAAGTAGACTACGGTCGGCTGAGGCTGCTTCCTCGGGCAGAGCGGCTCCGTTCTGTTGGCTTTGCGGCACTTTTGGCGACTTTCGCGACTCCTCGTCGTCCTCGGCGCCGCGGCCTTTCTCGCCCGACGAATTCTTACCCACTCCGCTGCCGTCCATCGCGTGCATTTTGTTTAGGCTGCAACAGGAAAATTTTTATTGCATGTTAGTTTGAGGTTTGTAAATGCATTTCATGAAGATTATTTGAATGATTTTTTGAAAGCTTTTATTCAATGATAATTTTCCAAATGGTATACAGAAAGGAGTATACTTTTACTCGTTAATAAACATCATTTCCAATCAGCAAAAATGACTATACAATCGCAATATCTTACTTCAACATCATCAGTATATTATAGAGAAAAGAAACTTTTCTGCCTCAACGAGCAAATCTAAAATCAAAGAGCCACACATCTAATCACCGCGCGAATATTACATGCCATTCGCATAATCAGAATACATTTATTAACGGGAGGGAAGAACGTTCGAGAAGAAGAAGAAAAAAAACTATCTGGCTACCTGTCACTGCGGCGAGGAAAAGAAAAGCTCGCGACCGATCCAAGGTCATTCTGTTTTATATATGAATACTGATAAGCAACGTAAGTATGGTCCGCGGAATCATTAATGTCTTTTTTTTTTTCATTCCTGGCCCGCCACGATTAGACATCAAAGAGCCGGATAATATTATTGTCGATGATCGTCACGCGACTGGTATATAACGCACGCACGTGTGTTACGTGGGATATGACGCGTTTGAGAGATGGAGATGGAGAATCTAATGGTTTGCTGCGCTTTTTTTTGTATCTTGTGTGCGCAATTTTCTAATGATGAATCGTATTTTTTTTTGTTCACTCACAAGAATATTAATATATAAACTTGCAAGAAATTAAAAGTTATACCCATGACCTCTTCGATACCACACTCGTTCACTTTCGATTTCGTTGCTGTAAAACGAGCTTCTAAATTTCCCCCCCAAGTATTATAAAAGATATGTATCATTGATCGTCGCAACAAACGAGGAAAAACTAAAAAAAAAACAATCCTCTAATACGCACAGACACAGGCATACATACACGCAGCCAAAGAAAGGCAGAAGAAGAAGAAGAATAGCCGTTTGTCGGTGCGTAACAGCGGCGCTACCACCTTTAGGTAATCGTATAATTCGCTATAGCAAAATCAATTGCAACAATAACAATCACGGCGCAAAGTTTGGCAACTCGCGCACAATAAAAACTTTTTTTTTTTTCGTTTTCGTTAAAACAATGCTACCAGAACTAGAACACTCTATATGATTCTCGTCACTTTATTTTTTTTTTCATTTTTTTTTCTCGTTGCACGATAGTGCTCAACACACTCACATACACACACACACTACGTCTCCTCGTCGTCTATTAATACTTGGCGCAGTAGCAAGGCAATAGATTATTAGGTTATCTTTCGTTATAAACTCTCTTGTTGCTGGTCAATGAACTTTTCTCTCTCTCGCTCGTTCTCTATTATACGTACGTATCATTATTATATAGTCATCATCGTCATCATCATCTTGTACGTATGTTTTCTGCGATCAAAAAAAAAAAATGGTGCTCTTCGCGCGACTGAGCGACGGAAACTGCGCAAGGGTTGCCACCGCTGCTGCTGCTGCTGCTCGTACCACTGTTGCATTAGAAAGCAAAGTCCCGAGAAAGATAGACTATAGCAGCAGCGAGGTGAAAGCTAGAGTTAAAGTATAGTAGCGGGGAGCTGAGCAGCAGCAGCAGCAGCAAACTCTCTTGGGTTCGTTGCACTCGCGCGCGCTTACTGCGACTTGCAAAGTGTCAGTGCACTTGCGCGCGCGCGCGAAATGAAGAAAAACACAGACACACATACAGTTGAGCTCGACGTTTACGCTATATACATTGGAGAACGTTTTGTAACCTGGTAGCGGATGATTTTCGTCGACACTATTTTTTTTTTTTTTTTTTTTTTTTTTTTTTGAGCGACCGGTGAAGAAGAGAGATAGAGACTTGTCTACGATCGACTGAAAGAGCGTTGTATGCACGCGGCGGGCGGTGGTGGTGGCGGCGGCACCGCCTCGACGGCGGCCTACTTTGGCTGCAGGAGGCCACACACATACATATAGTCATCCTCACAGCGTCAAAGCACTAGCGCCGCCTGCAGTTGGTAGTAGCGCTTTTATACGCAGTCGCGTTTTCACGCTGCAAGCGCTACTATACATAACATGAGGCGGGATATCTTCAATCTATTTTTCTACTCTGTGTAAAATCTTCAAGATTTATGCTCTTCCTTTCCATCATAAACTTTGTCGTTGTTTGATTTGGTATTGTACGGTTCGATTGACTTTTGGAGCAGTTATAGGTTCTTGCCAATGTAATTTTCCAATTCGTTGATCATTGTTCAATCGTAATGGTTAGCTAATTCGCGTTCGAATGATTTAACGAGTTTACGTACTATTGCAAACAATCGCGAAAGGTAATCGAATAATAAATCGTTGATTGTTATAATTTGCGTGAGCCGCGAATATTTAAGGATTTCGCAACGACAATAATTAGCATCAATTAGTACCCCTTTTTTTTTCATTTCTTCAACAAGCTCGTCGAGTATGTATTATTCAAGAATATCAAATAAAATTAGAAATAACGACGCGATACTAGAAAATATGCGATATTCCATCTAATGATTGTTTCGTAACGTATACACATTGCATTTTGTTTTCCTGGTAGCAGAAAACAAAAGGATCGCGTTATACATCTTCTTTTCGCAAGCATCGACAACTCCGAAAAAGAATATAACAAAAAGTTATGATTACAGAGAACAATCGCAATGCGTTCCACTAATTAACGATAACCATCTTAAAGGATTGAGAAAAGACGAGGCTCTTTACAATGAGAATAAAAGATTTGCAAGCACAAGACGTGCCCCGCGGCCACTTTATCAGATATATATACACAAGGAGAGAGAGAGAGTGAAGGAGGCCCCGTTATTATTGATATGCACGGCTACCGGCGAATGAACAAACGAAAGAGAACTTGCGCTGGAAGAGTTCAGCGACGTCGCGACCCATATTACCGCATAACTCTTTTTTTTTCGACGTAGTCGTTTTTTTCCGTTAATTTTTTCAAACGATTTCTATATTTAGATAGTTTTCTATAACAATGTCTGAAAGTAAAAAAAAAAAACTAAAACGTACGGGATTGAAAGTGAGAATTACACGTGTAAATTACAAACAGAACACAAAAAAAAAAAAGAAAAGATCCCCATCGTCCGAAAGAGCTACAACAGCCAAGCGCAAGGCAAGTCAATAAACACATAGCGGAAATGTACAGCTCCGGAAATGTATCGGCAGCAGCACACACAGGTCGAACGATTAGCTCTCACTCCTCGTGGCAGCGGTAGCGGCTCTGTATATATACATGTGTGCTTGTGTGCACGCGGTTCAAAGACCGTTAAATCGTCGCGCTTCTCGCTCTCGGCTCGTACAATGCATTCGTATGACATGCTCAATTATAAGTGAAGCGATATGACAAAAAGAAAAAAACACCCAATTACAACTTTGTTTAACGTTATCTAGAGTATAAAAATAAAAGTACGTAAAGACTTTCGATTTCGTTTCGGTACATTTTCGAAATCCCGTTGTAAAATATCAGTAATACGCGTGCGACCTTCCTTGTTTTTTTTTTCTCGTGATTTTTGGTCTCGCTTTTTTTTTATACTTAACGAGGTCGACTCTTTTTTTTTTATCGTTGAGAAATTAAAGAGTATTCACGTTCGTGGTTTTCAGTATAAAATCTTTTGCAGACAAGGTATTACACAAAAGCTCGTATAAAGAATCTTTTGAAAATCAAATCACAGCGAGCTATATACGGCTCTCGAATTTCATTAGTCTTCTTCTTGCTTTTTGCGTCCTCGAAAAGAAAAAAAAACACAGAAGCGACGAGACGAAAGAATATTCAACTCGCGGTACCGGTCAGCAATTTACATTTCCCATGAACCCGCGTGTGTCTTATGCTGCTACCATTACGCAACCGAAAAACCAGCTCGTCGTCACGGAATGAAAGAAAACGTGTTTACGTCGATTCTTTAATTTTTTTTTATTTTTCAAACCGACAAAAAAAAAGCTGATAATAAGGTATACATAATACGACACGCGACCTCGAGGAAAAGCCACCGACGAAGAAGCAGAGTTCCGACCGCGATAAGTCTGAAAATCTTCAAAGGCCGTTCGCCAGGTGGCGACTGTAACGTCATGGTACCGCGGCTACCGGCTTCTCCACATAATACATCTCTCGTGACTTTTCACATACGTACACCTTTTATCTTATCTCTCTCTCTCTTCTCTTTTCGCTTTCTTTACAAATTTGACCTAAATTCAAACTATCCTTCTTCTTCATCTCTTTGCATTGGCAGGAGAACAATTCACCTCGAAAGAAGAAGCGAGAAGATGAAAAAGAAAAAAACACGGCAATCATTCTAAAACTGCACTTGTCGCGAACGAGCAAACAAAAAAAAAAAGAAACGCTATCATTGCCAACTGCTCAATGACACAGCAATAGCTCCAATACTTGCGCAACTACATACGGACGCAGGACAATCAGCAAAAAAAAAGAGAATCAAGTCCTGAGAGAGAGAAGTCGATAAGACGCACACTAATACGTGTGTGTGTTACATACGTGTGTGTCACGCAAAAAAAAAGGAGGCCAGTCGATCATTGGAGGTCGCGGGTCGACCAAAGCAAAACGCGTATACTGCAACAAGTTTTGCCGCGTGGTGTCCTTTCTACTTCTCGTTGTTGTATATATTACACATTATAACAGCGCGTATATTAGCCGCGGAGAACGGCCTCCATTGTCTCATCACTTTCGTCATCGTTCGTGCACGTGCACCCAGAGAATGCAAGTCGTTGTATGCATTGTATCATACACATTTCAAACCGGACCGTTACGTATCCTCTTCTTCTTTAATTGTGCGTCTTTCGTGCAAACGCCCCCCCCCCTTTTTTTCTTTACTCGCTGCTTTGGCAATGTGCAGGTGGTTGTCTATCGCGTGTAATTCGATACTTATAAATCGATTGACCGATAAAACAGAGTAATGAGAATTTTTACGATTTCTCAATAAAAGTGACTCATATAATATTTTGTTGCCACCTTTTATCGCTATAAATGCAGTAGTACCGCGAGCAAACAAGGTTAAAAACAAATGGTTCGATTGTCTGTCTTTTTTTTTTCATTCAACTTTATCTCTGGTACAAGTACGCAAGAACTCGTGTGTGCAGGTGTGCTTGCCTCATCGCGATTAAAAGGAATAGGCGACAAATGCGCGCGTTCGTCTGCCTATTGGAGAACGGAAAAAACTGGAATCAAGACTGTATACTGTAGCGAACTGCAGGTTGTGATGAGCTGCTGCTGCTATTATTCCGTGTATATATACAGGAATTCGCCAAGGACAATCGGAACCTTCTAGTAAAAAAAAAAAAAATACAACCATCGTGACCTCGCGATCAATGGGGTGATCAGTGTGTAGTAAAGTGATTCACACACACACACACTAAGCTTGCGTAATCGTTAACCGGCTGAACGTACATATGAATAAATCCTCAAGCACGCTTTTCTAACAAACGTTTTTCCATTGAATTCAATTGATCGCGGTGAAGGCATCGACGATCGAAAATAGCACACATTGTTTTCGGTGACAAAGAGACATAGAGAGAGAGCTTCGTATATTGCAAGCATGATAATCCCGGCACGAGGATAAGACGAGCATAATATATCGTTATTGATCGTGTGCACTCGCACAGCGCCATCGTTTTGTGTGCATCGGAAGAAGAAGAAGAAGCCACTTGGTACCAAAGAGAGGGAGGCTCCGTTTACGCGCGCGGGGGGAAAAAGGAAACGAGGCCACACCCGCGATGCCGCCTTTGCCGCGCTTCCAATATATACACCGAGAAGGATTAATATTCCCGGAGTAGCTCGGCGGCGGCTGCTTTATTTAGAGCGGCTATGTGCGCGAACGATAACGATTGCCACGAAGCCCCACATGTGATACACGAAAAAAAAAAAAAACTTGCGCAGGCGCGACGTTATTCCACCAAGACGAACAAGTTACGCGCACGATTTTTCTCAACGGTAAATCGCCTGTGAGCTTTTTTTATCGTCTATAACTCTCGGGTCCATCTCTTTTCTCTTTGCGTTATCTTTCCTTTTTACTCTCTATCCGCAGTCGAGGGAAAATTCTGTTTACTCTCGCTGATGAATGTGTGCGTGTGGTACCACTCCGCGGAGAGAGAAACAGAGCAATGCTTGGCGAACGAATGGGAGAGGAGAGACCTTTGGCGAGATTAGCTCGAGCGTTTAACCAAATAAACAGAGACAGAGTATGTGTGCGTGTGCGCGAGGGGAGCTGAGAGAGCGGAAACGATGAGAGTTCAAGCTTTTATCGACGACGATAAGCTGCGCGCGAACGAGCGCAGGCTTATATACTTGGAAGACGCCTTTGTCGTCATCGGTACCACTCTCTCTCTCTCTCACTCCGTCTTTCGGCAACGCAGGGAATTTTCCGCGAGCCACGATTTATTTCCGAGTCAAGGTTATTCCCGCGTTTGACCTCTTTTTCACCTTTTGTCATGCACACGTTTTATCTCTCTATATCTTTGCGTTGCATCATCGGCGACAGTTTATTCTCTTTTTTTTTGCGTGTTTCAAAGTTTCTGCAAAGGATAGTTTACATATTTCCGGAATTCGTTTTTTTTTCGCCCAGCAACAGCGATGAATGTCAGCGTGGTATATGGAAGAACGCATAACGCTCGCGTCACGAGCATTATTGTGTAAACAAATACCAAAACGGAGAACGACCAAGAGGCGCTTGTTTACCGGAATGCGCGCGTTCCAGGAATAAAAAAGAGAGAGAGAGACACGCATTGCAGCCTTACGGCTTTTTTACTTATCCTCGCGCGCGCAGCTGGCAAACAAAAGATAAAACCGTATATATATGACGCGAAGGATTTCCCAAGAGTGCGAGCTGCTGCTCCCCCTTCGTTGTTCGCCAGTTGACGAGAGTCGATAATGCAGAGTCCTATTACCCCCGCGTGCGCGCAAGCACCACCCCCCGTCGTCGTAGTTTCCCGTGCCGGCGGCAGCAACCCCTCGTGCGGTGTTGTACACTTTCTCTCTCACTTTCGTCTACTCACTTGGAAGCCGGTGTGAGGCCAAGCGCTAGCAGCACATCCATCTTGCCGGTCCTGTGCTGCTCTACCTTCTCCGGCTCGTCACCGTTGACGAGCACTCCGCTATTTTTGCCAATGAGTTTGTTCAATTTGTTCTTGGGTGGTTTTCCACCTTTCGGAGCGAGTTTCAGCAAGGACCTCTTGGCGTCCTCGACGAGCATCTTGGTGACGGGTTGAACGTTGACGGGCACACCGATCGTCGGCACGGCGCCCCGACGCAAACGCGATCTGACCGGGAGCCCGAGCACCAGGTGCTCCATGTCCTTCTCGTAGCTGTCGTTGGTGAAATGCAGCGAGCAGATGCGCGCCGTCTGTATGTTGAAGGGTATGTCGCCATTGGCGAGGGGCACACGACCGCAGGCACGTACCCAGCGCGAGCGTACCTCCGGGATCTGCGGGAAACGGTGGTACCGGATACGCCGACCGCGCGTACGCCGATGGCTGTTCCTGCACGTCGCTACTGCGCACTGCGGCATCGTTAATTTTTTTTGTTTCTTCGGCTCCTTGGCTCACCACAGCACTTATCCAACTTGCACCAAACTTGAACAGCAACAACTATATATATAAACTACCAAATTGCACACTTTTTCTCTTAACTGTGCTTGTTATACGTACGCGATATCAATGTCACTCGATAGGGACACATGTGTGTTTTCAGTTGCACGAGCACACTCACGCTAAAGTTGACACGCGGTTGTTGAAAACACACGCGGATGGTGGTACACAAGTATAGTATTTCGTGTCCGCACGGCACGCGGCGCTGGCTCGCACTAAAGTTCTCGTCGGCCGGCGCGCGCGCTCGTTTCGCTCGCGCCGCGGCCCCTGCCTACCGCTGCTGCCTGCTGAGCCGAGCGCCGAGCGCTGCCGGGGGATGGATGCGCGCAATTGGAGGAGGGAGGGAGAGAACGACGCTTCAAGAGAGAGTGAGTGAGGTCGAAAGGGCAGAGGAGCTAGCTGCTGCTGCCACAGCCAGCCGCCGGTACCGCCCTTTCTCTCTCTCTCTCTGCTCTCAGCCAAACGACGCCTATATGTATATATTGTGCTGGAACCATGCGCGCGCGATTATTGCGAAAAGGAAAATCTGCACCTGCGCTAAATGCCTTTGCGCAACGTTGTGTGTCTGCGGAGAAAGAAAAACAAAATACAACGATCGCTTATCGGCCTCGCTGGCTTTGAGATGAGCCTCGGGGATAAAGATGGCGAGAGCTTTTAAAAATAACTAAACACGCCATCGGCAGCAGCAGCAGGTTTTAATGACTCGCCAACTTTTTTTTTTTTTTCACGGAATTCTTACTCCTCGATGCAATATGGATGGTCTCTGCAATTTAGTTCAGCGCGCGACCGATTAGATTTCAGAGTATAACGTGCGTTATCTGCGGCTTCACTATCGAGTTTATCGATAAAAAGCGTATGTGCGTGTGATTTTGCAACGATACAACGTACAATATCGAATCGAATTCTTGCGGAGGTTAATGTAAAAAAAAAAAAAAGCGCGTGTAGCCCAGACGCAGCTATCTGTATTATGCGCGCGCGCACGGGAACCGGCGAACGAAACGAGCCCATGAGCGAGAGAACGCGTGATCCGGGCGAACTGGGGGAGCACGGCCGCGCCGACGTCAGGGGATACACACCAAGTCTGTTTTCCTCTCCGCGCGCACGCTCTCGCCCACTCTCGCAGCAGTCGCAAGCTCGTATATATATATAACACTTGGGCGGCATCTGCGTCTTGCCAGATAAGAAGTGGGCGAGGAGAGTGAAAGAGAGGCTCGTAGTCGAGGGATACCATTGTGTGTTTCCGTGCAGGGTTTATAATACGCGGGGATGCGGGATAGAGAGAGAGAAAAAGAGAGAGTATTGCGTCGGGGCTTGCGCATGGTTCACGCGTGATTTTTTATGCTTAGCCGATGGGGAAAATCCAGCAAGCACGACTTGGACGGTGAGGGAGATGGAATCTTAATGGATTGGATGAATGATTGATTATTTCTTATTAAAACTATACCGCTTTCCGACCCTCTTCCACCCGCCTGCGCGATTGAATTTTCTTTTAATTTTCGTGTGTCTTTCGTTTATATATTGATTGCGAGACGCGTATTTAGAAAACTGAAGCGAATCGTAAGGTTGCGCAATTGACAAAAGTTCAAGGAGACCTGTCGTATACTTTGAACAACGTCGAAAGAAAAAAACACAAGCAAACGTCAAAAAAAATCTGCCAACGATTTCCTCATCGAAACATTCTGCTCATTTGACGGACAGCATATTAATTTCTCATTGTCGATACGGCGAACCAAGTATACGTAAACCATCCCCGGGCGATAATTCAGAGGGTGGTGCAAAGATCAAGGAAAACACCAAAAGATCGAGTGTACGCACAGTGTGTCCAAAGCACACACAAACGCAGAGGAAACCAAGCCATAGCGAGATTGGCATCGAAAAGGGAAAAAGGTCGAGGATAAGAGAGAGAGGGGATAGTAGACAACACACTTATACGCGCGTGGAGGGTGGAAGGTCAGTGTTCGGGTCCTTTAACCGTATATACACATGAAACGGATGGGGGGGGGGTTCGCCAAGTTCTCCCTTTTTTTTTTCTTTCGCTATATTCGTTTCGTTTCTAATAGTTGGATAGGCCTCCCTCTCTCTCTCGCGGCGCGCATTCGTGTGTCTGTCCCCTTCGAATTGCTGACTGCCGCGCCGCCAGTTAAATCCAATACGTACGCGCTGCGCCCATTCACGCACCGCACCACCGAGGAGAGAAAAGCGATCGATACGCCGAGCTGCTGCTGCTGCCTGCTACTCTCTGCCTCTGGCCCCTGCGACGCGACACTCTACAGCACCAAATCGATCCGGGATGTACATTTAAATTCCGCTGAGGGCGTGCGGGCCTACTGTACTTTCTCCTTTCTTTCTTTTTTTTTTTTTATTGACACCCGACTAAAATGCTTTAATGTCGCGTTGTTCGTGCGATGAGGTCTTATCGAATTAGGCCGTCTAACTTGGTTTGGACGAGTCGATGGATAATTGACCGCCTCCCCATAATGCTTTTAGGCTTTTTTTCCTCTCCATTTTCGAAATTAAACGCCGCTCTGTGTGTATAACGTTTCGACCTCGGTTTCGACATGGTGCGCTGTTTACCAAGTACATGTACGCTGTAAAACGCAATTTCAATGCAACATTATTCACATTCTTGAGCTCCTGCTGCTGCTGTTGCTGGACTTTCATCTCTCTCTCTCTCTCGCTTTAGCTGCACTATAACTTTAACTTAACGAGCTCGAATGAAGCTACACAATTCAGAATTATGTAAACAAATGTTTAACGGTTCAACCTTCGCTACGCCACTTAAAAAGTTGTGTAAAAACAAAGAAAAAGGAGGCGACTTTGCGCGAGGTTGTTTACACGTGTGTACCATGTATCGGGGTTTAAAACTGCATTGCATTATCATCCATCAGACGGCAGGCGTATAACCTTCCTGCGAAAGAAAAAAAAAACGTAGCGCGGCGACTAATTGAATTGCAGCACGAGACAAACGCGCACATGTCAACCCTTTTACACACACATACAAGTAAATAGAGAGAGAGGAAAAAATCCGCTCGTTGAAGTTTATGAATATTGATGTATACGCGTGTAGGATTACGTGACAATCCGACTTGCATTTTTGTTTTTGTAGAATTTCACGGTAAAGCTAAAAAACTGGGTTGTTGAATTCATGAATTCTTGCCGCGTATCCATCCAAAATAAATTTCAGCGGCAGAAAATTAAATACGAAAATGGGAAGAGCCGAAGAATGACTATTCACACATGCAAATAAACACCGCGCACCGTGTGAGTTTTATGACGCTATGCTATTAAAACACTTGGAGAACGCGCGCGGGCGCTGTCGTCGCAAGTGTCCATATGGCACATTTACCTATATATACACTTACACGCACATAAGTATATTGTCTACCGCACACTTGGAGTGAAGTTTGTAAGCCGACACCTGGAAAAAAAAAAGTATCGTTTGTGGTGGAAACCCCCCGAGGTTACCCAGGAAACAAACATTTGCATATCCTATCTGTATATATAATTGCCCGAACGTTCGCCAACTGTATTTCAAACTTTGTTCGTTAGAAACGTATTATACGCCTCTGAGCATAAACTATCATAAAACACATCCATCAAAATAAAAAAATCCAGAATCTAACATTCCAGACTTTGGACCTTGAATCTTGAATAAAAAAATCGGTACAGAAAAAAAAAAACCTTCTGTGGGCAGCATAGTAGCGATACATTAGCAAGAAAGAAAGCCGATAGCTCGTCTGAGAGTCTTGTGGTCCCCGCTAAGATAAAGCAAGAAGAAGAAGAAGAAGAAGCAGCCGACTACGCGAACGCGCTCTCGATCCTTTTCTTTTCTCGTTACGGCGTTGGGTTACTCGCTGCACACGCGTGCACCAGCAGCAGCCATTTACGTCGTATTACTCTGCACAGCGTTCTTCTTCATCTCTCTCTCTCACGCGTCGTCTTCGCGATTAGCCTTGTAAGGATGCCTTCATCCGACGCGATCGCGTTTAAAATCCTTCGCGCAGCCTGTTTTGCTTCAACTCTCGTGCGAGATTTCTTTTTTTTTTGCTTTTCTCGGCCTCAGGAAGTGACAGTCAGTTCAAGCACGCTTTAATTTAATCTCGCGACTGCGTTAATAAACACGCATGAGCACATTTCTATGTACTCTGTCGTACGGTAATTGTGTAATGCGACGGGGGATATTTTTGTTTTGTATTCAACATGCCGCAACGTCTTCAATCTCTTTGTGAGCATGTGATTTCAAAGTTCATTTTATAAAACTGTTTCTCAATGCGTGAAAATTTCTTCAAAAAAGATAGCTGAAGAACATTTCCATCAAGAAACTCTCAAGCCAAGAGAGACATACAGAAAAATCAGGTTCTCCACGTCAAGTAAAAAGAGACGTAAGCGGTTCGACGATAAGGCCGAGCAAGCACACCAAAACCGAGATAAAGCAAAGAAGAAAAAAAAAAAGCAGCCGCGACCTCCGAGCGTGACTCAACGGGAAGAACGACTTTTGCGTAAGTCTATATAGATAAACAGATATATAACTCTTTTAACAACCGATCGCATAAGCGTTCTCCAAAGTTTGTTCGTTCCAATGACTCTATCCGCGTAGCCGGTTGGGGGCGGCGTAAATAAAGAAATTAAGCGAGTACAATAAAAAAAAAGAAGAAGAAGGAGAAGAAGAGTAAAGGCTGTGATTCGCATCGGGTTAACTCGCTCTTCCGGTCGCCGTCGCTCACGAATCAATTCATAAAACGTGTGCGTGAGCACACACACACACACACAGTTGAGTTTTATGTGCTGCGGGTTATATGCCTCCACCTCCTCCTCCTCGTCGTCTTTTCATGCTGGCAGTGGCCCTCTTCTTCTTTCTCCTCTTCTTCTGCTGCCGTCTTCTTATAGTGTTCTCCGTATGTCCCTTACGTATATATATAGCCGCGACGGTCCCACGGGTCTATATGCTGACGCGTCTGGTTCTATATCCACCATCATCACGCGACGAAAAACCTATGTAAACAAGATGCTCCATTTTCCCTTCTTCTTCTTTTTTAATTGTTGTTTAAGCAATGGAGAGATGGTCTCCATTATGGTGCGAGTATATACAAATGGTTGACCTTCATTGTGTTATTTCCATGAGTGAATAGAAAATCAGCTCGACTCTGCGTGTGTGTGTGTGTTGGTATCAATAGGCTGGCATCTTTTCAAACTATTGAAATTACAATCTCTTTTGAATCTGACGGCTGTGTGTATGGCAGCGAAAACAAGAAAAAAAAAACTCTTTCTCTGTGTAATTTTCACGTCAAGATCGAAATTAGTCTCTGCTTTGAAAAAGAGTATTCCTTTGATGTAATAAATTCAATTAGTATACACCCCTTTTGTCGCGGGTTTCCATTTTTTTCGCTATACAGGCGTTTGTATAATCCGATCAATCCTTTTTTTCTTCTTTTATTTAGCTTTGACGAAACGAAATACTTAAGTCATCGATAATTAATTCCTGCAATGATATCCTCGAGTAAGTTATTCGATCACCGGAAACGGAATTCGTTGTCATTGAAATATACAGTCTGTGGTATTCCATACCAGCGAAACAAAAAATCAAAACTCAATTAAACAATATAAGAGAATTGTTGCCCGGTGCAATCGCTTAGACTCGATCGAGCCGCAATAATTCTCCTCTTTCTCCCACCCACAGCGGCAACACAAATATAAAAAAAAAAAGCAGCTTGCGCTTGGTTGCTTCTGAATCCAAGAATAAAAACCTTGCCAGCTCAGACTGGAAGCGCGAGCGCGTGGTCCACTTATAAACATGTCGTCAATTTTTGAATTCGCGCGCGGCACCAATTCAGGTCAATGTTGTCGCCTCTCGCGTTCAATCTATTTGTTTTCCAATCTCTTTCGCGATATCGGCAATGTACATGTACAACCAACGAAATATTGAAACAAAAAAAGAAATGGAAGTACATTTTCAGTTCACCAGATAATTTAAAATACACTCGAATGTACGTATTGCGAGAGCTCCTGATGCGTCATACCGTTCCAAACGCACGAGTCACGCGAGAAAAGAGAGAGAGAGACGAGGAATATAAAGGACGTATTCATAGGCCAATTGGCTTGGTTGGTTCGCCATAAGACGCAGCTGGTTTCGCTCGCTTGCCGCGCTGAAAATAAACCGGGGATCGATTCTCTCACTCTCTTTCTCTCCCGTGGTCCGAAATCCTCATTGAGCTTGCGCCGCTCTCGCGCTTGGGATGCTGTGTCCCCCCTTCTAGTAGTAGTGCGCCATTAGGCGCGTTATGATTTGTAAGCAGGCCGCGTGTCAAAAAAAAAAAAAATTACACTGGCAATTACGACACGACGAAAAGACCTTTCCTTTTTTTTTCATTATTCCTACAATTCTCTCGGGGTTAGTCGTGCGTGAAACAGAGGTATACTGTCAATTTCTGTGAGTACGTGGCAATGGATACGTTCGATCTAGCTAGTCCACTGTGAGAGTCATTTCTATTTTCGTATATAGTATAGAGGGCTATATCCTACCGCGCAGGATGAAAAAAAAAAAAAACTGGATTTGATAAAGAAATTTTTCGAGTGGCTCGTAATTTAAAACACTCTAGAAATGTTAAGTGGATCCTTGGCAAAATCTCTCGCTTTTTATATTAAATGCATAGTGGTCTCTCTTTTTAAAAAAAAAATCATTCATTTCGAAAAGTAAATGAATTTTTTTCTCTCTCAAATGTTTGATAAATTAATGAAACACCAGCAGCAATACGACACACACACGCAACAATGAGAAGCATCAGGTCCGAGGAAAAACCGTCAGTCCCTTTTGGAGCATTAATCAAAAAACGCTCTCGCATTGAAAAGCCCCAGCCGGTCGGGAAAGAAGGAGAGAAAAAACAAACCGCAGCCAACGTAACCGCCTGCAGGCTTGTGGAAACTCGCAAGCTCTCGCTCTCTCTCGAGGCCAATAATTGAAAACGCTCCATTGGTCAACGTTTAATTAACCCCATACGGAGTGTGTCTGTGTGTGGTGCATCCGCCGCACGCACCCTATAAAAGAAAAACCACCACTTTCGGGGAAATGTCGATTTTTTTTTTCTCTCTTTCTCTTCTCCGGTCAGACTTCCGGCGCTCTCTCCCTTCGTGCTATAGCATATATGTATATAGGGGCTATTGCAGCTGCATCACACAGAGTTTCAGAGATACACTTCGCTCTTTTCTCTCGTCTGGACAACACACACTGCATGCAGCTGCGGATGTGTGTGTGTGTTTCGTCTTCAATTTTTTCTTCTTCTGTCTTTCCTTTCGGTGTACATTGTGTTTCACCTTGGCCGATCGCTCGCGCCGATGACGCTTATGTAAATAGTTGTGTCATTTGTTTACGCAGGCAGCCAGGCCAATATACATTTTTCATACAGCTATACTCTTGATTGTCATGCAAGGCAAAGTCGTTGTTGTCTTATTTTTTTTTTAATTATTCTTGCGGGTCGAGGACGTTGTGCTACCACGTGGGCTTAACAATACTTTTTTAGCAAGAGGATTCCTTGTACCTCGAAATTACTGCCCTCTTGTTATTAGATGACCATTTTCCTTCAGTGTTCAACTATTTCCATTTCCTTTTTACGTGTGCTTCGTTGAGGAATCCGATTTTATAAAATTTGAATTTCGTCATAACGATACCATTCAGTCTTTTATCGAAATACCAATTTTCGCTTTGCATACACGCTGCGCGTGTACGTGAGACCGGATGTTCTGACATTGAAAGGAATAAAAAAAAAAGGAGAGTCGAAATATATATATATATAATTCTCGGACTTTATTGAATTTCCAACGGGCGACTCTCGCACAATACCATGTGTGTGTTCGTGTCCACGAGAGTCGAGTGATGGTAGCACACGATTTATTTATTTCGTAGGATCCCCTCACGTGTATTTTCGCATAATAAATCGATAATGTTAGAAATTGATCGAGTTATTAAAGCACAGTACAGCGATAGACAGTGCCGGAGAACATTGCACGACGACGACGACGACGACGACGTTGAAAGTTCTCTCTTGTTGATAAAGCTTGGCTATACGAGCTGGAAAAGAAAATTAGAAAAAGTGTGCCAGTCTTTGAAGCGTATAAAGTTCACTGACGGCGCAGAGTAAACGTAGCATGATGCTGCTTGCGCGCGCCACTCAAAGGCCAATGAAACATTGGCATGAAGAAGAAGAAGAAGAAGATAGAGAGAGAGAGTGCTGTACTCGAGATTGAATGGACGATGGTCGACGAGCGAGAGAAAAAGAGAAATAAATTTTTTTTGTTTTTTTCCCAAGGCAGCCTAAAATACTTTATCTCCATTTGGATAATGAATCGCCGCGCGCTCGAAAATGAGATGATAATTATTCCCGATAGGAAGATAAAACTGTCAGATACCCGGCACGCGTGATTTTTCATATGGGAGATAAAGTCGAGTGATTGGTGGTGAGCAATCGCGTAGGACTTTAGATGCAAATGTGCGACGATGGTCAATGAGAAATGTTGCTTTGTCAATGGGCTAGAGAAGAGATTAGACTCTCCCCGCGCGAGAGACCGAAAAAAAAAGGTTAAAAGCCGGTAAACATGTCTGAAAAAAAATGAGAAGGGGAAGATCATCCCTTCCGTGGAAAGCAATAACCAACCCCCTCAGACGCATCATTCCGTCGAATTCCATAGAAAATATCCTATCCCCATGGAAAAAAAAAAAACCACGACGAATCTCCATCCATCAAAATCCACACACAGAGAAGCAGTGAATTACACCCAAATAATAATAATAAAAAGAAGAAGATTAAGTAAAAGTAAAATCGCATGAGAAAAAGAGTATCCCGGTATCCTCTCCCTCGACTCCATCACGTATTATACATATAGAGGGCCCGCGCGTGGTAGCGATGGTGCACACCGCGCTAGGTGGTTCACCCCGGCGCACAGCAGCTCATCCCCCTTTCTCTCTCTCTCTCTCTGCCTACTCACCAGCGCGAGAGCTGTGCTCTACGAGGGTGGCGGCTGCCAGAGCGAGAGAGCACAGCAGCCGAGTCGAGCCGAGCCACCGCTGCCGCCGCCGCCACGAGAGAGAGGGGAATCCTTGAGGTGGGGTCGTACGATCAATACGAACCCAACGCCGGGTTTGCGCGCAACATCCCAACGTCTCTCTCTCTCTCTCCCGCTCGCTCGTTTGACTAGGCGCGCTCGCAGCCAAAAGGGAGTGAGTGAGAGTGGATCGATGTTGGCAATACAACCAACGGTCCAGGCAGAGTGTAAGGGAGAGAGAGGGAGGATGAGTCAGTCAGCCACCTGCGGCGCAAGCCGATTTACCTCTCTCTTACCGCTGCTACTATATCTGCTGTCGTATAAGATCGGGCGTTGTAATTGAGGCGTTCGCCGATCGATCCGAGGAATTCAAATGATTGAATGCTGCTGATGATAGAGGTCCAAGGGTGAAGAAGAAAGAGGGGTGCGATGAGATTTTTCTTTTTTTTACGTTTCTTTCATTTGACTCCGTATCTTCTCGCATCTCCATGGTTTCATATCATTTATATTGCTTTTATATGTAGCGGAAAGGGTATATATGTACCTAATGAACCTGAAAATATTAGCGCAGTTTTACACACCCATAAGTATACTATATATACACACATACATGCCAGGTAGTTCCGATTGCGACAAAGCCCGCGTAAAAGCTGCAGCTGCCGGCCTTTTCATAGCCAATCGCAGGAGAAAGGAAGGAAGGAAAACTATATATAATTCCAAAAGAGAAAAATTCTATTTTTCCGAGACAGCCCGTGTAAAAAAAAAAGTCTGGCAAAAGTCTGGCAATAGTCTGGCAGAAGTCTGGCTTAGAAAAGTCTGGCGGAAG
>JAWWMK010000017.1:749-61487 GCA_035047105.1 Galeopsomyia nigrocyanea | reverse complement strand
TTTGGTCCTTACGCATTGAGTTATATGGCAAACCGACCGACCGACCGACCGACCAATGCTCAAATCGAACGCACCCATAAACTCTCGGGTTAGGTTATAGACTCACATTTTTTTTTTATCATGGCACACTGTTACTATTGCACTGCATGAAAACGTCGTGCGAAAACGAAAGCAAAGAGAAACGAATAAATAATCGTCGCCCACACGAAATGACGCAAGATCTATATACATTGTCTGTGGAAGAGAATGTAGGCGGCTATACGGCGAGAGCGTCGTGTTCGTCGTAGTCGTCCAAAGAGAGCTGTTTCGCAAAAAAAAAAATCTCGGCCTTCGCGCGCGTATTATACACACACACATACATACATGCAAAGAGTTAGAGGAGTAGAGTGCGAGAGCGAGAATGAGAGAGGCTAGTGACCTCTGGGAAAATGTTGTGGGCATCGACGGCCAGATATATGTTACTAACTGCGCGATCGACGACGACGACGACGAGAGAGAAAGAGAGAGAGAGAGGACAGCGAACCGTAGCTCGCAAAAAAAAATATATATTGCAGAAAGATATTTCCTGCGTTGCGACAGTCGGCGACTGTCTTATTCATCCGAGAATATGCAAATTAATCGAGCCGTGTATTTCTTTTTTTTTTTTTTTGCTTTTTATTTCGCAGGTGAAGCGTAAATGGAGCGGACACTTGCAATGGTTACATAAAAAAAAAGAAAATAAAAGTTAAGAATAATTGTGCTATTCAAAATAAAAACGAGAAACTATTTCAATTACGCTCCATTATTAGAAATGGCACTCGAGTAACGTTCCAAGTGTACACTCGTACGTTTCGTTGAATTGTTTCACTTTCAGCGTAATAATGCGCACATTTGAAAGCGCATCGATAATTACGGAAAACATTGAAAAAAAAGTCTAATTGCTGTGCAAACACAGCTACCTCTATTATTTCAAAAAAAAAAAGAGAGCAGAAGCTTATCAGCGCTCGTGTAAATAGACTAATGGTTACTTTTACGACCGCGAGTGCACTATATTTATACACTACTAACACACGCTTAGAAACACTGACAAGCAGTAAAACATACCTGGACAAATTTCATGAAGAGGATGCAAGGAAAAACTTGGAGGCTATAGAGAGAACACTCCCGAGCACAGTAGATGAGAGAGAGCACAGCAGCAGTAGTAAGTAGATAGCAGCAGCAGCAGACGATTGCACAGATAGACAGACAGACACAGCAGACACCGGCGCTGACTTTCTCTCCGTGGATTTTCTGATGAGTATCGACCAATCAGAGGCAGCTCGGGCGAGAGAGCCTATTTTTCTTCGGATATACTTTCCATTAGCGCACTGCCGCCGGTTGCGCGAATTATATATATGGGTTGCCGGTGCAATCAGTAAAGTGTAGCAAAGACGGGAGCAGCTGATGGCGCTTTTTGACAGGTCAAGCAGCAGCAGCGGCGGCGGCGGCGGCGCGCAAGCGAGACAACTACTACTACTACTACTACTACTTTGAAGCGGCGCGAGTTGAAGGTTATAAAACGCTGTCTGTCTCTCGCACTGTCCGATGCAGCTGCTGCACACTCATGGAGACTCGCGATTTTCTTCTGCTTCGCGGCGATATAATCAAACTATATATACAGTCTTCCTCTCTCTCTCGGTCTCTCGCGCGTGCGAGTAAATACGCACACGTAAACACGCACACGTGTACTTCTAGATTGCACGGCCGTTCTGCAGCTTTCTTCTTTTCACACTGAATCGATGCGACGCTGTGCGACGGATTGTCGAAGCTTACGCTGAAAGTGCACTCTGCTGCGCTGGAAAAGTCAATTTCTGTTTTCCAGTTGTTTTTCCATCACTTTGAAAAGAATAACTAATGTTTTAATTATGCTGGTAATTGTTACTCCAAAAAATTTTATTTTGGAGCAAGATTTATCATTAGTCCAAAATATAATGTTGCACTGCCAGAAATAATGAGTTTATTTTAACATTGAGATTGATTTATTTGTGAATACAAGTGATTTAGAAAAACAATTTGTGCCAATTTTCGAGAAAAAAAAAAACTCAAATGTCTTTTCTCATTTGTAGAATGGAGTTCTGTATTGCATGTTGTGAATTCTTTCACGACTTGTTTGTTTTTTGCTATACTCCTCGTCGACCTAATCGCTTGTAAACAATTTTTTGCACTTTTGAAACGTAAAAGAGTCTTTGAACGTAATATATTTGAATTTTACCTTCGCTAAAAGTAAATTCTAAATTGAATAAATCCATAGCCGATGCGGGTGATCAGCTGCTCCAAAAATTTAAAAACCCTTCGGCAGAATTTAAAAATTAAATAGCCAGCTGCGCGGACCTCTCTGAAAATCAGCCTAAATTGCAGGTGAACTGGCAAATGACCCCCTCATAATAAAAACACAGCAACGTTATATCCCTTGGTGCCGGCCATATTTCTAACTCGCCGGCGGCGGACACGACGACGCGAGCGCCTCCCTCACACACACACACACACCATCAGAAAACTCACTCACTCGCGCGCATGCATTATACAAAACATTTCATGCACCGTGCCGCCCGCTGCCGCGACACTTATATACCCACACACACACATGCACACACACACGTAAAACCGGCCGCCACGGCGAAACGAACGCGCTATATACTCGAGGGAGCGCATCACCCTTTTCCCCGCGTGGAAATCCCCACTTTATTCGTGCATGGTGTGCGCTATACGCGAGTGTGTGTGTGTTGCTGATGTGTAAGTGAGTTTGTGCGTGAGCGCGCTCGCGTCGCTGCCTGGCCTGGCGCGACAGCAGTGAGCAGAGCAAAGCAGTCCGCTCGCATCTCCGCGCGCGGGAGCATCGCTCTTGACGACGACGACGGCGACGAGGACCACAACGAGAATAGTGTACGTCGTATAAGGACGTGAGAACGTGCGCGCGTTTGTTACCCTGCGTTGTGTTATATGTGTCTGCGTGAGTCGCTGCTGGCTACTACTATGGGCCCCTCGATAATAATACCTGTTGCTGTTGCTGCCGCCACTACTGCTGCTCTTGCTGCCCACATTATTCGCGACATGCTCGATTAGCTGATTCGTGTTCGTGTGTCGTGCGTGCCGTGCCGCAGTTGCTTGTTGAGTGTGTCTAAGAAGGCGCAAACAAGAAATGGGCCTGGTGAGTAGCCGGCCGGCGGACGATGGCGGTGGCGGTGGTGGTGGCGGTGTAAGCGAGTATCAGCCGCAGCATTTACATCGTGACGTCGTCGCCTCCATCTCCACCGGGGGCAGCATCAAGAAACCGCATCATCTGCACTCGTCGCCGCAACATCATGCGAGGCAGGGTAGCGTTCGAGGTGGTCCAAGGCAACCGATGCCCGACACCCAGGAGCTCGAACGCCGTTTCACCAAAGTTCTGGTTAGTCTTCTTATGTATTCTCGCCTTGTATATATATTCTCTCCTTCCTTCGCCGCTCCTCTGCCTTGTGCAGCTCTCGCGCGCGCGCTCCGACTGCTCTGCGGCCGCGGCGAGTCGTCCTTTTTTTTCGTGGGGGTTCCGTGTGTGGAATGCCGAGAATTCCGTCGCAGCCAGTTTTCGTATATAGCCTGGTGATCTGTTTTTTTTCTTCTCAAACCGAGAGACCGAAAGATAGAGAGTGGCGGCTAAACGCCTTTGAAAATTGGATAGATAGATACGTCAGACTTTGTCGTACCCTATGGTCGTACCTCATGCTGCGTCGTTGCCTTTTTTTTTCGATCGTGTTTTGTTTGGTTTCGTCACGTGGGTGTTTTCCGAAAAGCTGTTGGGTGGTTGTGACAAGTGCCGTTGTCATACGAGAGAACGGTTTTTGGTTTACTTTTTTTTTCAATCTTGGTACAGTACATTGAATAAATGACAAACATCGAGACTGCATTATTATACACCTCGGTGTCTAATTCCATAGCTTCGATGCAATAACAGAGCTTCGGTTCATGCTCGCAGGTAAATACCTATTATCGCTATTGTGTACACATATTTCCACGAATTGTTCGCGCAGGTGCTTGATAACGGCGAAGAATAATCAATTCTTTGTAAAGAGCGTGCGGTTATTGTGGCGTTTTTTCTCAGATCATTATATATAAAGAATAAAACAACAACGACATAACTCGCGCGTGAAGTTCGCATGAACGAGAGTTACGTAAACGATTTCGAAAAGAAAAAAAAAATTGTTCATTTTCAACGATCTCGCGCGCACTGCGGATGTATGTATGTGAAGCACTTGAGTCACTCGTCGGAATAAGTGATGAGTCAAATGCTAGAAACGTTAGTCCTTAAAAAGTTTTGATTAAAAATTCAATTACGACATTGACCAGCGATGAATCACTGCATCACGGCTCCTCGACGTTCATATATTGTTTATCAATCGCGCGAATCTCGCGCTGCTTGATGTAATCTTCGTTAACGGACTCGAAAATTGTAAACACAATGTGTGACGCGTGGTTGTCGTTTTACCAGAATAATAACGTCGTTAAAAAGCGCCTATTTTTTTTATTGTATACCGACCTTGGTTTCAACGTCAGAGAGAGTGAAAGAGTGAGTGTGAGTCTAATAATAGTAGAAAACAGTCGTGATTACAATGCCGCGTGTTTGTAAAAAAAAAAGGCATCGACATTTAATTCTAAAAATAAAGCGAATATACGTAACAATGATAATTGCGACGAAAGCTGCCACCGTGCGAGTTTTCCATCAAAATCATCATCATTATTCGAGAAAGTCGCGTTTACATTCCAATTCAATTCAGCTTCCATTATTATTTGTATATTTCGTAACATACGGCAGCGTGTATATACAGTCGAGCTTGCTTATTAAAGCTACACACACACATGTATTTATATAATTCATAACATTACAATTTCTTCGCGTATATAGTCGGCGTGCGCGTGGTTTTACATCAGAGGCGGCTCGCTTACACAATCTTCCCCCCCAACACTTTTACCGCGGCATTAAATCGGCTAATGAGTTCTCGAATTATTAGAATCGAGCTGCTGTTATAACATGCGGCACTCGCGCGATTGTCTCCCTCTCGCTGTCTCGGTTTAATAACGCGCGGTGAAATCGAAATCGAGGACAACCGCGATTTTTTTTCACGCAACGCTCTTTTTGTTTTAATGCCGCATTTGTCGCGCATTGACATGCTATAGATCGACGAATTATTCGTAGAAAAGCGAAATCTAGATTGTACCTTGGAAAAATGTTAATGAAATTCCGCAAACACTCGTGCATGTGTTATATGCGCGAAGCAATGCGCTGATCGTGAGATAAATTGCTGCTCGAGTGCATTTTTACGGGCGTTTAAAATGTTTTCCCTGCAAAAAAAAAAAAAAGAAAGAAAAAAAAAAAAGAAAAGAAAAGAAAGAATCGAATAAAAAAAGTCGCGTTTCGAACGGAACAATTAGAGTGTAAAATAAGAAATAAAAATTTTTCATCGGCTCGTACATCTTATATACTTGCTTCTTCCTTCGTAAATTTATGCATGGTTAAATAAAAAAAAATGTCGGCATCGCGTGACCCAATGTTCATAATTGCTCCGGCTTGTGTATATATGTAGCTGACCTACTGCCAACGCATATCTTATCGAAAATTATTCTCTAGCAAAAAAAAAAATAAAATAAAACAAAAATGTAATACGTGTAAGTTAATAGCGTGAGGTCGATTTTCATGAAAATTTCATTCTCTCTCTCTCGCCATATAATTCGAGAATCAACAACTTTCGTGTGGTTGGAGTCGTTTAAAGCACGCCAAAGTTTTAACCAACAAAGTTTTGGCGCTCTATACTCGGTTTGTGCACGCGATGTTATATAGAGAAAGAGAGTGAGAAAGAGAGGTCAGCGACGTCTCTGCGGCGCCGTGTGAAAGTGTCACCGATTAGCCGCCAGTATATATACATGTATGCACTCGGCGCGCGAGATTAATTACGAGATATTCTAATGTCCATTTGTTTAATTAGTACATCAACGTGCTGTATATGCATAATATATGAATGACGTATAAGCTTGAAAATTTTCTTTCTACAACATAGAAATATCGCGAGTTATATATCGATGGCGAGAATTTCCTGTCTGGAGTAAAAACAAATAAAAAAAGAAGCGTAAGCTCGTAAATAAGCGCCTCTTTGGTCGTCGTATAGCGCAGGTGTCACACACGCGAAGACTATAATTTCACGCGAGCTTAGACGTCCGACTATTGAGACAATTCCATTAGCATATATACATTTAAATGTAACATATGTGAGCTTGTATGTATATGTGCATGGAAGGTCCAGTTACAAGGATAATTGCTGCTGTTGACCTGGAAAAAAAAAGAAACACATTACTCCCTATACCCGCAAAACAATCAATATAGATTCGTGTTTCAAACTTGACTTTTACTATTCAGCAATTTTAGTTACGACTTTTGGAATGTTACATTGGCTATTGTTGTGAGTTTTTTTTGTATGGCGTGGGTGTCGCTTCGAAAACACTTTTATTTCGGAGAACAACCCTATTTTTAGATCGACAAGCGTGTCGTGGACAAAAAAAAAATGTAAACCTTTCATCGCGACGTTGTGAAAGGGCAACATATCATCTTTTCACAATGATACTAGGAATGTATACATAAATCGATTTCTCTTTTGTTTACACGAACGTTTTTCAACGAAAAGCTTTCTACGTTCTTTCAAGAAAACAACGACAATATTTCAAAATTCAACGCAAAGTTATATAAAACAATAAAAAAAAGTTTTCCTCGTTGAAACAACGTTGACACAAAGTCATACATTCATCACAATTATTCACTTGATCGTCGACGTATATATGTATACACAGCCAAAGAGGAGAACCGCGAGAGCGTATCAATTAACCTCCGATGCTCGAGCGCCGATTATAATCCAATTGGGCGGCGCGCGCAATTTGCCTATCGTCGCATCCAATCGGAAAATCCGGCTGCCGTTGCTGTCGTGGCTTCCCCTCTCTCGATTCCTATCGACATTGCACGCTTGAGCTTCTTCTTTCTCTTCTCTCATCCTCGTGCCCAGGTATGGATATATCGGTGAGCGTAGGTGCATTACAGACGCCTCTCTTGCTATTGCTGTGCTAGCTCTTGTTTTCTTTGCAGTTAAGTTTTTTTTTAGATAAAAATACTGCTGAGGCGAGTGAAAAAATAGAGAATCAATGAACTATCTTTATACGAGTGGAATTTTTAGATCTGCCAAACAAACAAGTTCAAGGCCTGCACGAATTACAATAATTATTTTGATTATCCTGTCTTCACCTCGTTTGATTTTTTATCTTTTATAATCTAGATACATACTAATTGAGCTGGGTAACGAAAAAAAAAAAAAAACGAATACAATGCGCGATGAAAAAAAAAACGTAATTACACCGAAGAAACAACTAACGCGGTAAAAAAAAATGAATATTTACGAGTTTTGTTTATCGTAATACTGACCTACAAAATCCTTCAACGCATCAAACTTACCTCTGAACAAGGTATAAATAATCACTAATTAACAATGCAAATACTCCGCGCGTAAAAAAAGAAGAAAAAAAAAACACTCGTCGACGAGCAAAACGTCCAAGCCCATATTCGCGATTTTTAATTGGCAATCTCCATGATCTATTTTGTTTACGTATAGATATATCGAAAAAAAAAAGAACTTTCACGATTCGCAAGAGTGCACTTTTTGGCGAGTATAGAACAGTCTTAATGGATGAAAAGTAAGACTTTGCTGATTAAGCTTGAAGTTTTCATATCGGCAAGATTAATGTTAGGGAAAATTTTTCTTTTTTTTTTTTTCAATTACAACCAGTAGTTTACAATATACAGTCTTTTCGTATGAGTGTGCGTAATTGTAAACAATCGCGAGCTGCTCATCAACGACGACGACGATGAAGAAGAAGGAGAAGCACGTAGGAAAACAAAGGAACCCCTTGAGCCATAACAGCCCCCTTTTTACTCTCGCATGCATGCACTTTCTCTTTTTCGACTTTGAGCGAGCAGCAGCAGCAGCAGCAAGCCTTTGATAGAGTGGCGCGCGGCGGATTTTTGCTACATTGCAAGGCTTCGGATTATAGATAGCTTCTGCGAGAGACTTCAAAAGCCTTCGCGTTTTGTGTGGTTAAGTATCGTTATATTGTGTTCACGTTTCTCTCAAGGTCGTGATTTTTCTTTTCTCTATAGATTTTTTTTTCCTAAAAACAAATCTCACAGGTCACGTCTATATAGTGAGAGTAATGGGGTTTTGCGTTTAACGACATTTACTATAGTATAACCAAGACACCGATCAATAAAATCGATGTCAATGAAGTGTATATAACTCACCGAGAGAATGAAGCGGACCGAGAGTGTATTACGTTGCAATCGATGTATAAATATGTAAGAAGCGTATATATCGCAAGCCGCGATAAAAAAAAAAGAAGAAATTAATTGTCCGATGCGTTTAGCATGCAAATCGTCACACAACGATGTGCATTCATATTGAATCATTTCCTGCGCGCGATACACAACGAGTGTTTTTCCGCGAATTCAAATCTCGAAAATAGAAAACTCGCTGTGTTTGTAAATCTTCCTTACTGAAAAATATATCCTGCTATAACGTAACGAAAGATCTACGTAATCGTCGGTTGAAAAAAAAAAACAAACGGAAAATGCAAATTCGAGGGCGCTTTAAAGTTACGAAAAATCAGTTCAATTAACGCTCTTACAGAATGCAAATCTCAGCCTTAATAGAAGATAGAATAGTATAAAAAAAAAGTGTAGTTACCTCGCGAAGAGAGAAAAACATAGCTCAAGCGCGGCGGTAATGTATTTTTTTTTTCCTTTATATATGTATACGTGTGCTGTGTGCGTGTTGCTGTTGCTGCTGCAACTCGTGCGCATCCAAGCGCATAAGTAATGTTTAAGCCATGCGCTATATAGCCGCGCGGTGTGCACCACCTACTAATTTCACATTCTTACCGCGCGTATACGTACAACATCGGGTGTCCTTATATACTCGTATATAGTGTTGTTGTGTTGCCGTGAAAATTTGTTTTATATCATCGTCGTTGTCGGAAATGTAGTATACGAGCGTTTAAAAAAAAAGAAAAGAAAAGTGAGCGTTTGTGATGGTAATTGATGGATTTTCTTCCTTCGCAGCGAGTGTTAGAAGAATGTTGTATTTTTGTGAGTCACGGGAGAGAGAGGAAGAGCAATGACTAACTGATTAACACAAGTGTTAACAATTTCTCTCGTATACAATTATCCAATTTCACTGTGTATGCACGCGATCAACATTGAAAAAAAAAAGAAAGAAACAGGGTTTTTCGACTATAAATCGCAAGTGAGCGAAGTTGGTATATAAACTTGGGATCTTGATAAGTATGCGAGAGAGAAAGAGAGAGAGAGAGCGAGGTGGTGGTCGAGAAATACTTGCAAATTGCAGCAACAATAATAGTTGTCGTTATCGAGAGACGAAAATCGCAGTGCATGAATCAGCGTCGACACGTTTCGTGTGCACACACACACACACATACACACATACACACATACACACATACACAGAGCACAGACAGAGAAGGCAAGGTCTTCGCTTACAAGCTCTCCGCCGCCGCCGCCGCGAAAGCTAACAGAGAGATGAAAGGACACGAGAACGAAACGAAACGAACGAACGGACAGTGTCTTGTCTTTTGCTCTTGTTTTTCCAACCGGCCTTCTCTTTTGTTTGACTGGCGCCTCTCTATATACTATACTATGTTTGCTCGACATTTATCGTGGACAGCAGCAGCAGCGCGGCAGCAGTATTCAATTCCGGAAGTAGCTGAAAACACAATAATTTGATTTGCGCCCGATGTATAGAGAGAAAGCTTCTTTCAATGTTATCGTCACCGGCGAGACGATTAGAAAATTTCAATTGTGCGAGATTGTATATGTTGTCAACGTTTATCTTGGGTTTGTATTATTATATACCATAACCCGTAATTCCGATTGACAGATGACATTTTTTGGCCGACTCACACGCACACACACACACACACGCACACACACACACATATGGAAAAACTATTAATCAAAGACCCGTAATCTTGAGAATCCGCCTCTATATAGCTCTCAACGAGACGCATATAATACACGGCAAAACATAAAAAACTTTCACCTCAAAATTCAGGGGATATTATAGCAGCGTCATCGTGCGTCACTATTATTATTATTATTATTATTATTATTATTATTATTATTATTATTATTATTATAAAAGTAAACATCTACTCCCCTTCTTCTTTATTAATAATTAGAAAGCCTAATTAGAAAGTGAACACGTCGCTGCTACGATAAATCATAAAAATTATTATAATACGCAGAAGCCACAGATACACAGACACACACATTTTCGTCAATTGAAAGGGAAATTCGTGTATTTGCATTTCGCGCGCACTCGCTCTCAACAAATCGTGATATGCACCGATGAGTACCTCTCGAGCGTGAATCGTTATATAGCGTCATGACTATTGTCTGGCTTTGCTTTTTTTTTTTTTCGCGCCGCGCCGCGACACAGGAAGAGAGGCTATGCGTTTGTTATATCCTCTTCCCCTCCTTTTTTTTCACGAGTTTGATTACTCGACGAGAGCTTTCTATTGCGCAATAAAACGGCTTTCCGCTTTCCACAGTTGCGTTGACAATTACTAGGATTCTTTTTTTTTTTCATTTGGAGATTTCACCGATTGGATTTTACGACTCTCGAACGAATGTTTTTTTTTTTCACGTAATCACGATTGATTTTTTAACATTTTCAGTTCTTTTGGACGTAGGATCCCGTTTTTTAATTCCCAATCGTACGATAACCCCTCGAGCATTCCCGTATTCACACTCGGCGCGTCTGTTCATCGCAAAATTTGCAACGATGCGGGCATTTATATATATATATTTTTTTTTATTCGTTGTTTCCCTTGGAGTATAATAGAGGCGGCAGAAAGTGAAGAGAGAGAGAGAGAAAACCATTGATGCGTGCCATACACGATATCGGGCGTGCGAGAAATAAAAGCTCGCAATGGGCGGCCGCATTGTTCGTTCATTTGTGGCGCGTCAGCGACCGCAACGAACAAGAGAGCAGTCGTCGTCGTCGTCGTCGTCGTTGTCGTTTGTCGACGCCTTTGCTTAATTGCATTCGTACGTGCGAGCTTGTCGTCGTCGTCGTTGTCTTTTGCAAAAGTATTATTATTATCTGTCTGTCATCCTTAATTTATCGGAAACGAGAGAATTTAACCGTGACGGGAGTCGTTGCGTTTTGAACTTTTAACTCACGAAAAGTTACGAATTGGATTAAGAGGAAACGAAGGACTAAATCGAATTACCGACATTCGATTAGAGTAAATTGAATTTGTGTGTTTTCTTTTCGTCGTCGGTGACAACTATCTCGGTCGATTTCACAAATATCCCTTGTACCAAAGGAACAAAGTTCAACGAGCTTTCTTTCTTTATACTCCCGTCGTCCGGCATATATATCCGCTAAGGTAATTTGGCATCACGCGCGCAATCGAGATAATCTATATATACTTATCTCTCCGCGCGCAACGCGACGTTTATGTCGCTCTTTTTTTTTTTAACGACCGAGAGAGAATGGCTTTTGTCTTGTCGTGCAAAGAGCACTGCTGGATCGTAAAAGGTGAAGATGATGCGACGACAAGAGCTTTTTTTTTTCTTCATCTTCTCCTTCGTTGTCAAGCGGCCAAATTGCGAGATCAAAATTATTGACGAGAACTCGTGAAAGTTTTCGGAGGCTGCTGTTGGTTATATTATGGGAAAGTTGTGTAATAGCTGGCCGAGAAAAAGAAGAAGCTTCAAAGCCCAACGTAAACATTAAACTTTTTACGGGCATTGCCTCTCTCTCTCTCTCTTTTTTTAATAAGCTTTCGCGAGCAGCAGCGTTGAAAAATTCAATTCGGGAGTAAATTGCCGTGGATTTACGACTTTGTCGTTGAACCCTGACGTTTATGAACTCGCAAAATGCTTATTTCTTCTTTTTTATTCGTAACCGTGTTCCCCCCCTACTCTCGAAATTTTCGAAACAATAAAAAAAAAGAATTAGAATAATCAAGCAAGCATAAACGCTTTTTATCTGCAACGATCATCGCGGAGTAAACTTGAAAAAGCGCAAACACACACACACACACACACGGATCATAAATTCCACGGTCAATCCCTTTGTTTTCAAATAAGGTCCGTACGCGCGCGCGCTCTTGGCAGCCAATGAGCATCTCTCTCTATGCTATATACTGTGAGACCGCCCGTGTCGGTCAGTAACTCTCTCGTCGTTTCTTTCTCTCTCTTTCGTCGCAGCCGAATAAATGTCCCTGGATTTTCCGGTGTGCGTATATGTATACGATACATATATACAAAACTCGTCACGCGCAACACACTCGCATATATACACAGACATGGCCGTGCCCTCGACGCGGCTATATAGCGGGAGGAATGAGGAAGAAGATATATAGGGCCGAAGCGATAGCGATACCACCATTGGGCTTGGCTCACTCTCTTTCTCTATAATACTCTACTTTTTTTTTTCTTTTTTTTTTTTCAAGAGGAATCAACATGAAAGCTGGAAAAAAAAGAACGGTGTTGTTGCTGCAACGAGGGGATTTTTTTTTCGGAGTATTTCCGTTAATTTTTTTGCTTGTTTGGATTACAAGAATTCATCTGGATGATTTTTCTTATATATATACACGCATAGCAGAATCATATTATCTGAATTGCCGAGTGACTTTTCTTCGGAACAATATGAGAGAAAAACACCAAACAGAGACGAGCATTCATATATAAAACGCCCGTGAAACGTCCAATTGAATCGACAACATTTACGATAACGACCTCTAACACAGACAAATCGGGGAGCAACGAGATGGAAAAGAAGAAAAACAAGGAAGGGGGAGGCCGGAAGAAACTACTCCCACCGATATATCTCATTTCTCTATCACAGTCGAGTATGAACACACACACAAAAAAACCAACAACAGAGCCTTGAGGATATAGAGTCGACATTTATACATAGAGAGAAATCAAACGACGTATAATACGCACCACCGCCAACGCCTACTTTTGCAAAATAAAAAAAAAGAAGAAGAAGGGTTGCGTAACGATTGTCAGTGATTAACGAAGAACTCACGGCGAAAAAGTGTTTATCATATAATACACGAGCTGAGGGAGGAGAATGCTATGGCTTGCTTGAGGGGCTTCCTATATATAATGAATATTAAACGCACGGCTATTTATCAGTTCTCGTGCGTGTGCGAACGATTGAAAATGCCTATTGAGAATTGAATTCCTTTGGAGATAGAAAACGATATATTTCAAAGTGTATATAACTATGAGAAGACGTGGAGCTTTTTCAAGGGCTACAACCTCGAAAATATCTCCATCGGGAGGTTTAAAGATAAAAGCGGGGCCCAACGGCATGCACACACACACATACGCGGTTAAATTTAGTCCGAGAGAGAGAGAGACTCCGGAACCAGTGGTTCTCATTCAAAGGAAACATACTCGAGTGCCTGTGCTGGAGTAGTGTTACTGCTCTTGTTGCCTTGCCAAACGTCCTGCAGCTGAAGTCGTCTCTTGCATTCGAATTTGACCATGTCCAAAATTGGAATTCTTCGCTTGTGGTCTTTCGGTTGTTGGCATTTTCGGATGACAAGTGCATTCTCGTTACGGACGTTCTTTTTTTTTTCTTCTCGAAAAGGTTGTATCTTGTCTTGTAAAGGGTAGAAGTATTTCAATTGTTTCTTAATGACGAGAAGAATATCTGGCGTTTATTTTCTATTACAAGACAAAAATGCAGTCTGCAAAACTATCTCTAACAATGCACATCTCTGAAAAAAAAAAAGCCCCTACACTGATTCAACTCCGTTTCCGATGACGATCATCTTTCTTTCGCAGCTATAATATAACAACGCATAGCACGTCGTCGTGGTCGGCACTTTTCCCTGGAAATCGTTAGCTGTTATATACTTTGTAAGCAGCTCGTGCAGCTGCCTGCCTGGCGATGACGTATCGTCGTGGTTATCCTACGAGTTTCTGAAATGTCGCTCGAGGGCATTTCCCTTGCGCGCGCGTTATCGTTTAGAAAACGACGGATGCACCGACCGCTCGAAAGTGTATAGTCCGCGATAAAATTCAATTTTTTACTTCCTCGTACACTTACTCATCACATCCAAACGATGCGCATAGATACACAAAAGTTTCGAATATAAGGCTCATTGACGCGAGAGAAGCTTTTTTGTCCTCGCAACCGCGAGAGAGAGATTGCCCATTCATTAAGTCTGCGTGCATACACTTTGTTGTGTGTGTGTATAGACGGCTTTTAAAAGGCAATTCAAGCTCGTCTGTCTTTTTTTTTTACGGATGATCGTATAAATGGCGCTTTTATGATGGGATCATGCTTTTTGTATGGACATTGTTGTTCTTGTATAGCGAGTGTTTTTTTTTTTTAATTAAGATCAATGATATTGAAAAGTTGGAACAAATGTTTTGTGCGTGATTCACGCGAAGATTAGTTATCGATCGGAGAATGTCTTCGGAAAAGAGTCGCAAACATGCCGGACTTATACTTAAAGGTACTTTAGTCTGCGTATCGCTAGAAGTGAAGGAAGAGAGAACTACTTTGGGGTCTTCCTAATCCGATCCCCGACGTCGCGCACGCATTTTTTTTTTGTTGTTTGTTCATCCTTGAATGTCTGGCGCTCGTTTGCTCGTGGCTCCCAAGAGAGATTATATATACGCGAAATATATCTGCAAAGGGCGTGGAATTTCAATTATGCTAATTCGTTTTCTCGTTTCTCGCGTTAAAATTGGAATCGAGGTTTGCTGAAGACTCTCGAATGCCTGTGTAGTGTGAGTGATGGAATTTCTTTTATTTTTTTTTTTGTGTAAAATTGATTATACTCGATTCCAAACGATTGTTTGGACAATATATTACCACTTAATTTCATGTAAATCACTTCCTATTATATTTGCTGCAAACAACTTAGAATATACATGCATATTCATTGCAAACTAAGTTGACAACAACTTGGCACTTTTCAAGTCATTCGAAAATATGTGTATGCACAAAGAAAACTTTGTCTTCTTCTTCTCCGCGCATGAATCACGCACGCTTCCATTATTCATGAAACTTTTGCATAAAGTTTACCATACGCGCCGCGCACAGATTTCATTTGACAAAAAAAAAGCATCTTCCCATCCATTTTACTCTCAAGTGCACGTTTGGCTCCTCTAAACTCGTATAGCAGAAAGAAATAAAACTCAGCGCGCAAAATCCACGCCATATGTTAGGACCGGAAACGAGGCTTCCTCTCATTCGAAAAAGAAAAACAGTCTCAAGCGAAAATGTGTCTAGCTGCGGAAAATCGCGGAGAAAGATCTTTCGCGGAACTCCAAGTGTGTAAAAAGGGATGGCCTGTAGCCAAATGGCTCGCACGTGCAGACTTTGACTATTTAACCATTGGGTATAGCGAGGCACGAAGAGAGCATGGGGCTAATTTTCAAGGACGCGCGCGCGCGCGCTTGGCTCTCGCGTAGCTATTTTTATTACGCCAATGAAATTTCCCTTCTCTCTTCCCTCGCTCGCGAGTGAATAATGAAGATTAATTGGCTGCGAACCTAAACATTGTTTCCTATACACAAGCGAAGGGGGGAATTTAGAAAGTTTTATGCGCAAAAAAAATGCTGCTTTCGTTAATTAGGTGCCGCGTTGTGCAAAATAGAAACAGATTTGTAATCGGCGATGCATTTCATGACTTATAGACGCGCCCCGTGCGTTGCAAATATGATTCCTGTCGTAGATATATGTACTCTCTCTTACTCTCCACATCGCGTTTTCATGACTGTTAACTTTGTTTGAAAAAAATGTATAAATGCGTGATTATGCGCCGCGTGGATTGCGCGTTATTGAGATTATTTACGATTAAAGTACTCTGTGTGATTGCGGTAAGCTTTCAAGACAACTCGGGCTCTTTCAATTTCAACTTTTCTAAATGCGCGAAGGCAATTTTCGCCAGTTACTATCAACTTTACTTTAGTCGAGAGCGTAAAATTCAAATCAAATTCTTATATTACCAATGTAAATTTACGATGTGGATAAAACATACAATGTCGCTTTGATTCCACTTACATTACCTAACCACAATATTTTCTTTTTCGTTGCAGGTAAGTTGTTACTTCCGCCGACATGTGTCACACCAAACACGTTTACGACGAGTCATCATTCTCGTAAGTTTAGTAGAGCAAAAAGGCATATATGTGCAGATACCGAGAATTGCTGCCAAGTATTTTTTATTTAAAATTAAAGCACAGTGTAGTGAGGGCGTAGACTATTTATTACACAGTTCAGATTCTATTCAAGTTACAAATCGGACATACTACGCACGCCAAAAATTGCCGAATCAAATTGGATACAGTGTATGAGTATTAATCTGAGTACTATCAAGATTTTACATAATACTTTATCAGTTTATGATTGAATATGAAAATTCACAAGCCTTGGATTGTTGTGAACAATCATTTTACACCTTGGAGTATTATTAAACAAATGATTTGACTTTAGTAGATAGGCAATGTATGTCTATCGCAATCTAATACTATCTACAAAAGGCCTGGCAAGTTTTGTTGAAATTATCAACCGATCAAGTCGCAGTTGTCAACATTTTGGCTCATGGTCCTTTTCGATAACCTCGAGCTTCGGCGAACTCTGACTTTCTATCGTATTCTAATGTTATACACAAACTGTACAGCAAGTTTTGTCGGAATCCTATTTTGCGTTCGGAAATTATGAATAAAGTCGCAGTGGTCAAAATTTTGGCTTGCGATCCCTTTCAAAAACCACTGACATTGCGGCCCTCTCGAGCTTCGCCCAACTCTGATTCGTCTTTCTATAACGTATTCTATTGCTATACGCAAGCTGCAGAACAAATTTTGTGGGTATTCTATTTTGCGTCCGGAAATTATGAACCAATCACGTCACAGTGGTCAAAATTTTCGCACGTGGTATTTTTCAACAATTGAAGACTTGTGGATTTTCATAATCGATCATACACTGATGAAGTATTGTATAAATTTTTGATGGTACTCGGGCCGATACTTACATGCCATATCCAATTTGAGTCTACAATTTTTGGCATGCGATAAATTTGCTAGTGCTCAATTTGTCCCTTGAGTAGACTCTGAACTGTATAAGAAATAGTCTATGCCGGAGTGTAGTGTCATTAACTCATATAATTTAAAAACAAGTGCGATCGCTATAAATATCATTCTAAAAAGAAAAGCGGCCAAGTATTATAGTAATCTCTGGCGCAAACTCGTCAAGGAATAACCACATAATCGACAGCCACTCATCTCAGCCACATATATAACACAAGCGCAATTGGCAACAATTTAGCGGCGTGGTGCTGCTGGCGGTCAACTTCTCATTTCCGGCAGCGTTGGATTAAGACAAAACAGCTCTCTCTCTCTCTCTCTTTCTCTCTCCGCGCAGCAGATAATGAATCGATTATAATCTGCCTTCTCCTCCCGAAAGGCGCGTAGCAGCATTGTATGCTAATGCGCGAAGTTAAAAAAAAAAGATTAGCTGCCTGCTGACCAACGGGAAGTAATACTGTTACGCGCAAAAACGGGACTATTCTTGTTTCTTCGTTATAACAAAAAAAATGAGAATAAATTTTCGTGTTGAAAAAGAAGCGATTCTCTTTGTTTCGGAAGAAAAAAACCGGAAAAACATGTCGTAATAGCTATAACGTCAATCGCGATAGAAAAAAAGAAACGCTTTCACTGTATACTATCATATGAATTTTCGTTTTGCGCGCTCACAAAGTGTACATAAACGAGAGCTTTTTATAGCCGATCGTAAAAATTTTCATAGCCATAAGATACAATATCCGTATATATATACACACGCACACGAACGACGGCACTTCAAATGCTTAATTAAAACGACATCGCAAAGTCAGCAAGGGTTTTCGAAATCAAAAGAGAGTGAAGGGGTGGTGGTGGTGGTGGTTGAGATATCAATTAAGCATTGCGCGCCCCCATGATCTTGATATAGTGTACGTGTGTGTGCGTGGTCCGCTCATTTTCGCCCTTTGTCACGCACCGTCGAAAACTTTTGGTTTCCTTCCTCATTCTCTCGACGCATTGTACCAAACGCCCCTCTCTTCTCTTCTCTTCTCCGTACAACCCTCTTTATTTTTCTTTTTCTCTCTCTCTCTCCGGCTTAATCTTGCCATCATCTGTTCTCTCTCTCTACAGCGTCTGTTATTACGAGTGGATGCTCATGTAATTAGCGCATTGTTCCTCGACGTCGGCGGATTATTATTATTTCTTTTCATTTCTTTTTAGGGGGAGAGTTGTGATTTTTTTTTTCTTCTTTTCTCTTGTAAAGATTGGTATAACAACTGTATGTGTATATTATTAAAACACACATACACACATACGTGAGCGCGCTCGAACACGTGTGTCGGAAACGATGCGATCGTAAAATTTTAGTATTCGGAAGCACGTAAATACACACACAACACGCACACATCCGCGTCGTGACGATGAGTCGAGTGAAAGCTCGTCTATCTTTCATTTCGATGAAAATTTAATAATGCAACGTCGATCATTCGAGAGATTAATTTATCCATTCAAATTGAATATTAAACCATCAATCAACATCACGCGTACATTTAATTAATCTTCACCCTCCTCCCACTAAAAGTTACTCAATCAACGGATAATCGCGTCTCGTTGGCGTGCCACCTTTCAAACAAAAAAAAAAAATTCGAACGTACATATATAAAAGTCTCGAGTGTATTTTATAAAAAATAATCATCAGTAATAGTGGCGCTACGCGTGCTGGGCTCCCCCCTAAAAAGCACAGGTCGTCGTCCCCTCTTTTGCAATGGGTCCAGTTCTCTCTGCTGCTCGCGCGGGATTTATTCAGGCGCGTATATACCACACATACACCGCTCGGGGAAATCATAAGTGCGTAACTAACCAAGGGGGATGCCACCGTTCTCTCACTCTCTCTGTTGCAGCGAATTAGCGTGGCAGACTTACACATACGTTGCTTGTCTATACGCTTTGTAAAATTTACGACTTTTTTCTTTCTTCCAATCTTCGTTCGAAAGAAAAATATTTCACCTGAAGAAGGGAAGGTAGATTCTTTGGTGCGTAAAATGCCATCACGGGGATTCGTTTATTGTCGGGGCTTAATGGAGCTTTGTCGCGCAGGGTGTGCTGTTACTTTGTTACAGGTACATATACCTATATATACGCGATTAATCAATCGGCTATATACCTGCACAAAGTTAACTGCGTCTTTGTCGCGCGTTCGTAATATCGATTTCAATCAACGTTTGGAAAATCGAACGAAAATTGATTACGCAGCAGCAGTAGCCGCAGACGCAGACGCACTGAAAGGCAGATATAGGCAGACAGGGATCATTGAATTTTCGGGGAGGGACTGTAGTAGTAGCTTTGACCCTTTTCACAAAAGAGGGGGATGCTTACTGCTGCAATGCTGACCCCGAGTGACCTTTTCGTCGAGATAGTGAGAGAGAGGGTTGCTATATATACGAAATGAATCTCATCTCGCGTGCAATTCAACGACACGACAAAGGGAATTTTCTCTATCCGTGGGAGAGACAGAGTAGAGAGAGAAGAGCTTTCGACGACTACGACGCAATTATCCGTTGTTATTTGCTGCCAGATGATAGAAGAGGAGAGAGATCTGTGATTTGGGGGGGATCGATCGTGGCGGATACAGATTTGATTGGCTTTGTGTCTCATGCGAATATATCAGTTCTCTCTCTGATGTTTACATCTTTTCGATATAGAAGCTGTATATGCACGCAGTTCATGCCTTCGAGGCATTTTAATAGGTGAACTATTCATACACTGCCTATCCGCCGTCGGCGTATGTATACTACACGATATATCAGCCAGAAGAAAATTTCTCTCTCGATCTCCGCCATCGCCGGCGCCGCCGCATCGTCAATGATAAATCACGCCTATATGTATATGGGCGCGCGCGCGGGAGTTTTAAAAGTCCGGGTGAATTCCTGTAATAACTCGAGTGCATTTATACCTAATCTGACCCGGATCTCACTCGTTCACTCAACTATATAAGTCTGCACCAATATGAAAAAAATGAAAGAAAGAAAGAAAGTTTAATTGCCCAGCGCTGCCTTGCTGCTCTATGTGTGTGTATGGTGTATTATGACGGCGCGTGACTAATCAGGCAGCATGCCTCGACCTTCGACCTGCTGCTGGATGGCTGCTGTTATAATACAGGTTCACTACTCGCTGTTGGCCTCGAGGCGCCAACAAGCCGACGCCCTCTCACTTACTCTCTCTCTCTCTCGCTATAGCAACTGCATGCACTGCACGAGGAAGTGCCGTTTAGGGCTTGAATGATAATGCCTCCAGTGTGTGTATGTCTGCTGAGCGAGGAAGAATGAGAGAGAGAGGATTTCTTTAGAGAGATGACGACTTTAAATTGCACGCGGATGACGTGGGCGATGTCGTCGTCTCGTCTTCTCTTGTGCACGCGCGTAGGTTTTGTATGCTCGTTGTTGTTGTTTGTCCCTTGTGCTTTAATTGAGTTTTTTCTTCTTCTGTACGTTTGGCAGATTTGAATTGCAGATGTATGAGTTTTTTTTTTTACGATTGTTAATTTTGACGTATAACTTGCGTATAAATGTCAAGGACCAATGAATAGCGGTAACATTAACGAAATGAAATAACCGATAAATTGGCGTTCAAAACCGATCTTCATGGGGATAGAAGTATATACATATAGTAGCAGTTTGCATACCTATATAGCAGTCTCGGGGAAAAGGTAATCTAATCTGACCTCTCCCCGACACATAGCACACTGAGAGCGAGAGAGAGAGAGAGAGAGAGAAGATATCCATCTTTGCATTAGCTCGAGCGTGCCAAGCGCAACGAAGGCAGCGAGCGCTCTTTTCTCATCGGGCGATACACCCAATCGACAGTGCAATGACACTCTTCGCGCACCCACTTGACACGGTTTAACTCTTGCATACTGAATACGTCCAACAGACAGTATTATTATTATTATTATTATTATTATTATTATTATTATTATTATTATTATTATTGACATTGAGGAGTTTTCTCTACGTGGTGTAATTGCGACGAAACCGTGGCTAATTAAAGTTATACGGGAGAGAGATGGAAGATTGACTGAATCGAATCTGCGTGTGCGAGTGCGCGAGATAAGGATCGACAAAATTTTTTTTAACAAAACGAACGTTTAACCTTCGCGCGCTTCCTGTGCGTATGTGTGTAACACATGTATATACATATTTTTTTTTTGCACGACCGGTTCCTGCACCGGCGCTGCACTGACGTTGATACTTTATTTTAGAATTGTGAGTCAGAGTGTGTCGAAGAAGCTTTTTTATTTCTCTCTCTTGGCGGTCGTTTGTTTAGATAACGCGACTTTCAAAAAGGCTACCTGTTTTTTTTTTCACACGTGTTTGGTATATGCCCATGTTCGAAGCTTTCAACCTCGTTACCAATTTTCTTATACATAGACGAATTGACGTGGCGGCGAACAATGTATTGGACGTTATCGGAATTGCCAGCTTTAACGCTGATTGAGTTTGCGCTTCGTCGTCGATGATAATGTTTGACTTTTGGGTGTGGAGATTTTGTAGGATGAACGATGAACGAAAAAAAAAAAGTTTTATTGGTAGAACCGTGTGTATAAGTAATGAGAGGCAATTAAAGTCACAACCTTTAACGAGAACAGTCATAATCCACGTAAATTGGCCGGCCCCTCTTATTCTTCTTCTTCTTGCGGATTAATTCAGCCAACGAGTCAATTTACTTCTACCTACTCTTTCACGAGTTCTTATTTTTTTTTTCTTCGTTGGGAAGGGGAGCGAGAAAAAAAATTACGATTGAGGGGTATCGTCGCCTTATTTCATCTTCGAGGCGCCAGCCGCTGCGTCGAGAGGAAAAAACGACGTAATACGAGGGAAAAATGTCTGCTTATAAGCGGCGAGAGAGAGAGAGAGAGATGCGAGTAAACACACACGTAAGGATATTGCGCGAGGAGAGACGAGATATTTTATGCCGCGAGGTACATAATACGCAAGATTACTTATTTTTCGACAAACGCAAGATGGTTGTTTTTTTCTTTCATTCAAATACGAAATCGTAAAATTCAAATTGATCGTACGAAAAAAAAAAAGAGCAGCCACTTGACTGTCCGAGATGGTTATATACAAATTCGAAAACTTTCACCGACGCGATGCCATATAAAGGAACAACCAATTATATACGCAATACATATATTAACAGCCGCACACCCACATTTGTACCAGATTCTCGCGTGGAAATAAAATAAATATCAAAGTTAATCTCGAGCGACGAGGTTTTTCGAACAAATTCCACATCGTAAAAAGAGAACCTTTTCTTTTCGTTTTTTTTTTTTCACTGTCCATAAAATCTCTCGACTCGCGTATATATATATGTAAACGCGGTGAAAGCATTTTCGTAATATTCGTTCGATGCTACCGCGGCGACCCACGAAAGTTACGTCACTTTGTTTGCAAAATGTTTAGAAAGCGAATATCAATTAATGCTTGCCGTTTAGCGCGAAAATTAAAATGCATTTTTCGGATAAAAACTAATGGTTTTTTTTTTTTGCACATTCACTTCTTTTTCTACAGAGCGACGTACGGCTTTAAAAACCCTCTGTAGAAAAAGACTCTCTCTCTCATGGTGCGGAGGCTGTCGCAATGCGGCGGCGTCGGCGACTCTTTCTCTCTCTTTTCGCAGAGGGGAAGCGCAAAAATGAAATTCGGAAACTCCGCCACACGCGAGCTACATCCTCTCTTTCTCTCTCTGCCGTGGTGTTTGACTTTTCGGAAAAACTTCTCTACCGCATAACCGTTTCACTCTCAAAACGTACGGAATTATATTGCAAAGGAAAAAAAAGAAGAAATTATCATCCCTACTTCTCTGATATGACGTTGCTCGTCGCGCTTCACTATCGATTTGCCTCGAACTCGCAACACACACACATACACACATACATAGCACACAACCCTTGCGTGGGTGCGTTTGTTGCCCCTTGCTTTCCAAGTTCAGAGGCGTAATTGACGGGGGCGTACGGGGGGTTGCGTCGAGTATATACTCTTTTTTTTTTGCGTGTATATATACGCAGCTGCGCCGCTTACTACGAGTCTCGTCGGAAATTTGCGCGGTAAATACATTCCCGCGCGCGGCGACGATAAATGGATTTCCCGTTTTGCGGGTAAAAGCGAGCTTTTTGATGACGCGCGTCTGCGGGCTTTATCGCGGAGGTAAATCTAGACGTATGTTTTTTTTTTTTTTTTGCAGAAAAGTTACGAAAGGTGCGATTAAAGTTGCGACCTCCCTTTTTTTAAAGTGATTTCGGAAAAGTACTGTTACGTCCTTCCGTTCTTTAATACCTTTGACGCTGTTTTGCTTCAATGTCGAATAACAAAGATTCTCGATGATTTCTAAGAATCATTTTTTTTTTCAAGTTGACCACAATCGTCAAGTATCAATGAGTACTCTATACCTCTATTAACCAACCACTACAGTATATTGAGCAATAAAAAAAAAGAACTCGTACAACAAAAACCAAAAAAAAAGAAACTACTATTCACATTGGTCAATATTGTTTCTAAAAACACAAGCTCGCTGCAACCGCAATTATCCAAGTTTTCTCTCCCAATTTTTATTTTCTTATGTAAATCAGCGCTCGTCTTTGTCAGGCAGTGAACATCATCGTGATTCGCTAGTTTTCGAAAAAAAGATCTCTCCTCTGGTTTTCCCACGCAGAGAGAAAGAACGAAAGAGAGAAGGTCCTGTTCTGGCGGCGGAAATGCATGCAGCCTCACGTTTTTCGAAAACCCTCAATTATCCTTCACACAACGTCGGAGTGTCCGATTAATTTCGAAGTCATGCAAATGCGCCTGAGAGAGAGTGAGAGAGGAAGTGTCGTGACGACGAATGCTTCATCATTTGTGTATACGTTTGTTTGTGTGTGTGGTCGTGTACGGATGATTATTCTTTATAAATCATTGTTGCGAGAGATAAAGATCGTACGATGTTATACACACAGAGACGAAATAAATTCTTTTGTTCGGTTTGTGTATAGACGAGAATTATTTTTTACTTTTTTTGAAAAGAGAAAATAAATTTCGATCGAGTTTGACATGTTTATTGAATTACGAGATTAAACGGAATGTCAATTATCGGACGCGTCGATGCTTCGACAGCAGCCGAAGCAGCAGCGGCAGCAGGAAAATCAACAACTACGTTACAACACCTCGTCATTGACGCAGTTCTCGGTACACACACGCATCGCAAGCGATTATCGAATTGGCATTGATAGGCTCTCATTGAACTAATAACAGAAGTTGTTTGCATGACAAAAAAAAAAGAACAACTTTTACAGTCAATCGAACAAAAAGAAAAGAGACAGAGATCCACTAAAAACGTCGAGTGAAGTGGACACTTCGATTTCCGGGGGCTGGCACATGTGTGCATGTGTGTGTGTGTGTCCCTATAGCCATCCCCCATTGTTCCCGATATCTTTGACAGCCTCATGATTTATTAGCTCGAACGCGACACTCCTACGCTTTCCTCTCTTCTCTCTCTCTTTCTCTGCCATCGGCGTTTATATCCCATAGAGTTTTTCGCGATGGACCCTTAATGGAGGCTTTAATTACCATCCGGTCGTCAATCTTCTTTTTTTTTTCTTACTCTCCCGATGATTTATAACGCAACAATTTCGTCGTTAAAAAAAGAAAGAAAAATCTGTATATAAAAAGTCATTGACATTTGTTCATTTGTAATGCCACACGCGCCGAATTGGATAGCGATCAAAGTGACTACAAATGATGTTATACGTCGCTCTTTGACATACGTGCCAACACTACCTGATGCTAGCTGCTGCTGCTGCTTCCACCGCAGCTGCATTGTTCGTTACTCAAACAAAAGGATTTTAAAATAATCTCGACGTTATATTTAGGTTGTACGTCCATTAAACCACGAAATAAAAGTCTCTTTCACAACACTTACGCGAGACGCAATCAGAGCATTAAAACTCAACCTTCGACAATCGCAGTATCCTCTATACCCGAGAAAAAAAAAGAGGCGGAAACGGCTCCCTTTTTTTAGTTTTATCAGAAATTTAGTCAATGTGACAAGTACAGCGGCTGATTGCTTTGACTGCTCGTGCTCGTGACGTTTTTATTGGCGGCGGTAGCAGCGGATATCGATAAAAATAAAAAGATTTCTCTCTCTCTCTTTCGTTGCGCCATCGTTGAGAGTGCAAAAGTGAATATTAATATTGTAGATGGCTTTCAAATGGAATATAAATTTTGCGCCAAAAGCGAGCGATTTGGACGTCGAGTCACGTAATCATTTTTTTTTTCTTTCTCTTCTCTTCCTTCCTGGCGTCGATATTTTGCGACGTGCAACGGGGTTATCGACTTCCGAAACATTTAATGGCGCGCAGAGGCACAAAAGCTTCTCTCGCTTGTTTATGATTCGAGTGCTTGCGAGTTGAGTGCATAGTGACACCATGACGGGTTGAGCTTTGACGTTTTGACGTGTATACGATTTTAACTCTATTTTCATGTACTATCGTGCTATTGGGATAAAAACAGAAGCGCAAGATGCGATAAAAATAGATAGAGATATAGTCGAAGGCGGAAACTCTCTCGTGTATTTGTAATTGCATCGATAAACTTCTTATCAACAACGCACTCGAGACTGTAAAGTGTGACTAAACAATCGATCTATGACAAATAAAAAAATTCCTCGCGCACGCGTAACCTTTGAATCTATATATGTGTACAATAAATTTTCTACTGTTCGCGCGATCGAAACGGCGATAAATATATAAAACCGAGCTGAATTGAAAGTCAATCTATCGCGAGATTTCGCCATACGTATGTTTCGATATAGTCGGCCTCGTTGTCAAAGTAAAACTATTTCGCGCGATGTAATAATTTCTCTCTCTTGCCCATTAATTATTCCGCGCATAGACCGAGCGATTAGTACAGTCCGACATTTGTGATGTCATGCACTTCCGCATCCGTCGAAAGTAGCGTTACAAAGAAGAGGATTTTTTTTTTTTGCAGATCACGTATAAATGACGTTGGTTTTATGTAAAGGTCATAGTCTCTTCTTCGCACGGCAATAATAATTGTTGAAAACGTCTGCTCGAGCAATTATAAAATCAACACTTGCCATTCTTCGTCGTCTGCAAATTAAAAGTCCCCGAGGCAGAAAAATTTACATAAGCACGCGAGTCGTGACTAATGAACGGCTTTTATCAACTGCACAATTAACAATTAGCAGACGTATAATAATTAATCGTACGTACGGTCGTTATCCTCGTGTAAAGCGAAGGAATCGCAGAATCACTTGCAGCGTGTTGAAGTAAGTTAAGGTCGTGAATAAAATGGTCTTCTTAGTCCAATCAGACTCGTTTACTTAAAGACGACGAAGACGAAGATGATGATGACGATGATCGGAAGAGTTTGCTGTCAAGGCCGTCATTCATTTCGAAATTCGGTATATATATGAGAGACAATGTCAATTGAAAAAGAGCCGGTCAGAATATATACTTTATGATGTCAGCAGGCTCAGAGACCAGATGAAAGCATTTGTGTGTGCCTTCTTCTTTTTAGCTTGTGTAACATACCACTAGTGGAGAGAAGCTTCTTCTTTTCTCTTTTTTTTTTTTTCATTTTATGGCATGCAGATATGGAAGAGACTTTGACGCACTTGTCCGAGTGTATATATGAGGGTGTGGCGTTTTAGGTTTTTATGCGGTTCTTTGACACTCTCTTTTTGTGTGGTACGAAAGCTTCCTCTTTTCAGGGGGAGATGAAAGGGAAATTCATGTTACAAATTTTCAAAGAATTTTATGTCACGATATTCGATATATTTTGTCAGAGGGAAATGTGTGATATACGTGGATTGTAACTCGATCGGAAAAGTGGTCATTAGAAATAGTTTTATCCATAATATAGACTCAAACTTTTGCAATAAAGCTAGTTTCGTTTAATTTACGAGAATGATGACAAATAAACTATTTTATTAAAAAAGCACTCCTTTAATTGACATTAAAAATCAAAAATAAGTTCACCGATATAAAGTCATCGACGCGCTTCTATATATAATAAATAAATTCCACTAATAAATTTATCACTGCCTTCATTTTCCTTTTTTTTTTATTTTGTCGTTGGCACGAAGCGAATTAAGCCGCACCTGTCAGCAGACTGAAAGAGAGAGAATCTGCTTCGGGCATATAATGAGAGAAAAAATATGCGCGCACGTAAGCAGATATCTCTTATTACTCGGGCAAAAGCGGCGGGCGTACATTTTTTTCTCTCTCTCTCTCTCTGACTGTGGCTTTAATACTACGACTTAACCAAGAGGGACTACATAGATGTGTCACTTTGTGTTTCAGGCCTCGATGGATCTGCCACCAGACAAGGCGAAGCTACTCAAGCAGTACGACAACGAGAAGAAATGGGACATCATATGTGATCAAGTGAGTTTCATCTATACATATATATATATACCTATCTATATGTATACTATACTCTTGCCTTATATATTTCATTGATGGATTTACGATCGTGAAACAATTCGCGTTTTCGTCATCGCATCGGCAGTTTCGTCATTTTCAATTCTCTTTACGACTGTGTTGCGAAGTGCTATTTTTTTTTCTCTCTTTATCTTTTGCGGTAAACCTCGTTCGAGGATAATTCGTAAAAATTACGAATAATAATTTATTTTTTTTATTTCTTTCCATTCTCGGTAAGCAAAAATGACGAATATGCGTATTCTCCGGAATGCGGGTAGCAAACAGCCAGCAGCCGGTTTACTATAATTGACGAGGAAAACATTTAATTAACGGCGCGACGTCGATGTATAATTGAGATAATCGTTATTTTGAATTTTAACGAAATACAAAAAAAAAAAAAACTTTTTCATTCTTCTTATAAAGGCAAACAATTAGCTTTGTTTATCGTTATAATACAGCTCCATTGTTGATTTATTAATAGCCTCTCAAAACTCCTTCTTATACATATACACATTCTCTCTTTTCCGAACACAATGCACGTACGGAGAAAAAGAGTGTTGCAATGATTTTTTTTCCGAACAATAATTGCTAAACCCACGCAAACGGGAATGTTCAACAATAATTTTCGAACGAATCGAACGACTAATTTCTTCGTCGTCCCGCGAAAAGTGAAAGTTCTTCGTGTTGCACGCGAGGATTAATACGAAATAAATCATAATCGAGTATATGCGCATATATGCAATTGTGTACGTGTATACTTATCATCGGTGGCGGCTTTCTCAAGTTTCGTTTGTAATAGCTTCTGCACGAGGAGAGATGGATGATTCGCTTCGCGAAGCATTGTTTAATAAAGTGGATATATATTCCTCGAATGCAACTTGGTTTACGATTTTGAAGCTTCTTCTTCGCGGTGAATGCATGTTTTCAAAAAAAACATCGTTGCTGCAATAACGATTTTAAAGGCAAACATTGTGTGGATTATCTCTCTTCGATAATATTGATTTTTTTTTTTCGTAGAATTATTAGAAAATTTAATACGGAAAAAAAAAAAGAAACTTGTTTTAACTCAATGAAGCAGATCCGGCAACGAATGAGATACATATATATACACGCACGAAGCGTTTAAAAAGTGTGAATGAAAGAGATATACACATCTGCGCGAGAGAAGATGCAACGGGCAAATAAAGCTTATACAGCTCGTAGTAATACTGAGATGTTCACGCGGTGTTGGGTGATGCTTCTTTCTCTCTCTCGCTCTGTCTTGCTCTCTTTCGGAAAAGGGCGTCGGCAAAGTCGGCGATGTAGAGAGAGTGAGAGAGCAAGCATGTGGGTAACACGAGACGGATGTAATGCAAGCCGCGCTATTATACCGGAGATGCATGCCGAAATAAAAAAAAAAAAAAAAGAGTGCTCAGCATCCCTTTTCTCATGCTTGCTATCTCGCTCTGTGTTGTATACGTATATATGTATCTCGCGAGAATTCAGAGCGCAAATTTTTCACGTGGCGCCGTCAAATTAACACTCAAGGTTATGCCTAACATTCTGTTTCTTTTTTTTGCAGGAAAGGGTACAAGCTAAAGATCCACCGTCGCACTATCTGGCGAAACTGCGGACTTATTTGGATCCCAAAGCATCGAGGAGTCATCGAGTAAGCAGCTTCTCCAACGTTTTTTTTCTTATGTTTCTCGTTTGACTCTTCTTTTTTTTTTAATTTTTTTTTTTAATTTTGAAAACTATAAAAACGAGGACAGAAAGCATTACTAATCGCAGATAACACAGTCGTATCGTTTCGTTATTATGCTCTTACAGAAGCGAAAAATGGTCGGCGAGTCGACATCCACGCAAGTGCTGCGCGACCTGGAGATTTCCTTGCGCACAAATCACATCGAGTAAGTACCATATAATTATACCATTAAACAGTCCCTCTTTCTTTCTTTCTTTCTTTCGTCCCGACACCCAAGCTTTCGCTCTTTTCTCGTCTTTTAATGTTCATTGTGCCGCCGCCTCCTCCTCGCTTTCTTCCGAGAGAGAGAAAAAAACACAACACTTTTAACCCCTCGGGGCGCGCGAGCAAGCTATTCGAGCGGCAATTTATGCGGGGTGAAACACGAGTTGATGTTGTTGCTGTGTGAGCGCAGCAACGATGGGCTTTTATTTATTTCGCCGCTCGAACTTTGCCCTCCACATTTTCTATATATACACTCTCTACCGCGTAATTAAATCGTTAATTAAAAATCACTTTCGTCTGCAATGCGAAATTACGCAGCGTCGTGTGCAATTTCTCTTTGATCAAATTTAATTGATTCGTTATTAAAACGCGCATAATCGTTTTCGTAGACTTTCGCTACCGAGCAGACGTGATTACGAAGTCAACACACGCGATATAATAAGAAAATTTAATATATCAAAACGTATTTTGCTTTCAGATGGGTAAGGGAATTCCTGGACGAGGAGAATCAAGGCCTCGACGCCCTGATAGACTACCTTAGCTTCAGATTACTGATGATGCGGCACGAGCAGCGACTACTCGAGTCGCGCACCGACTCCGAGGAGAAACTACAGTCGAGCAGTGAGTTTAATATACATATTATTCGGTCGTTTGTTTTATATCTATTTTTAATTACGTGCCCGTTATCTTATACTCTCTCAAAGCCCAATTATTGGATAATAACGTGGCTCTTTACGAGACACTTTACGACGTAAATGTGATTTAATATACACGTTTAAAAGCCTAATAGAAAATTTGTTGTCTTGTGGAAAAATTTTATATATATACCGTTCGTAAATCACCAAACGAGAACCATAATTCACAAAACGTATATACGTATGCAATTTTCCAATAGATCAATTAATTTTCGTTATGGTTAAATGAGAATTTCTCGCATGAGTCACGCGACGCGAAAACGAGAGACACGCCTACCTCGTATGTACGAAACTTTTATTTTTTTTTTAAAAACAAAAACAAAAAATAACGACGTTTGGTCTGGATTGCAGCGGTTACAGGTGAGAACTCGCCGCTAAATAATGGATGCTTGAGGCCACCGCTGCACGAGCTGAAAGACAGTCCGGGTGTGAAGAGGCGCTCGAGGCATGTTGCACGGCTTAACATGGGGGAGGCCAAAGACGACATTCACGTCTGCATACTGTGCATGCGCGCCATCATGAATAATAAGGTAAGTCCTCTTCTTCTTTTCTTTCTCTCTCTCTCTTTCTTCTTGTTTTCTTTTTTGTTTCCTCTCTGAACTCCAAAATTAATGCTGCTGCTGCATCGCGATAAAGCTTCTCTCTCTTTGTGTGTGTTTGTTTATCATTCTGATTGATGAATTGTATACTGATCTCGGCGATGAATGATTCTTGCAGTACGGCTTCAACATGGTGATCCAGCATCGAGAGGCCATCAACTGCATAGCGCTGAGTCTCATGCACAAGAGCCTCAGGTAATCATACTAAACTTTTTTTTTTTCTTCAAAATGTACCCCGTACTCGAACGATGATAATAATGATGATGATGATGATGATGATGGCGACACGGTAATTTGCATTGTTATCCACAGAACGAAAGCCTTGGTGCTGGAGCTGCTGGCGGCGATATGCCTTGTAAAGGGTGGCCACGAGATCATACTCTCGGCCTTCGACAACTTCAAGGAGGTCTGCTCAGAGAGGCGGAGATTCACCACCCTCATGGAATATTTCACCCAGTACGACAGCTTTCACATCGAGTTCATGGTCGCGTGCATGCAATTCGTCAATATCGTGGTGCACTCGGTCGACGACATGAATTTTCGGGTGCATCTGCAGTACGAGTTCACCAAGCTCGGCCTCGACGAGTATCTCGAGAAATTGAGGCATACCGAGAGCGAGGATTTGCAGGTTCAAATCTCGGCTTATCTGGACAATGTGTTCGACGTCGCCGCGCTGATGGAGGACAGCGAGACGAAAACTGCTGCTTTGGAGAAGGTTGCCGAGTTGGAGGACGAGCTTGGACATGTAGGTTTTCATTAATTACTCTTTTTTTTGCGTTTGAATGATACTTATAGAGTATTGTGTTCGTTACAGGCGCACGAAAGGATGGGCGAGCTGGAACGAGAGTCGCTATCGAAATTAGCCGATCTCGAGACGGAGCTGGGCGCGATGAAGGTCGAGTACGGCGAGGCACTCGAAGCTCGTCGACAGGTCGAGGAGGAGCTCGCCAATCTGAAGCGCCAGAAGCAGGATTCGGCCAGGAGGCAGAGCGTATTGGAAAGTAAAATTCAAGAGCTGGAAACTCTCACCGGTACTCTCACCAAGAATTCTTCGGGTAAGATGTTGCAGAAATTTTGAAACTATTAAACGTGTACTGAGAACACGATTTTTCTTCCACGCAGTTGCTCTTCGAAACGGATCGGCATCGACGTCACCGGTGCTGGACGGACCTCTGCTCAACAACAACTCGCCGTCGCCGCAGAACGAAGTTCATGCACCTGTGCTAGCACCACCGCCTCCGCCACCACCGCCCTGTCCACCGCCGATGCCCGCCGACCCGATGATGGGCAACCACAAACCGCCACCTCCCGCTCCGATTCCACCGCCGCCTGCGCCCGGTATGATGCAGGCTCCCGATGGCGCGATGACCATCAAACGAAAGGTACGCGCACTCTTCGTCGCTTTCTTCGACGATATTCGAGATAGTTGAGAAGCCGTTGATAACGAGCTTTCTTTTGTCGTTTAACAGGTTCAAACGAAATACAAACTGCCGACGTTGAATTGGATAGCTCTCAAACCGAATCAAGTGCGAGGTACCATCTTCAATGAGCTCGACGACGATCGACTGCACAGCTACATCGATTTCACGGACTTTGAGGAGCGATTTAAAATCGGCGTGGGTGCGCATCTCGCCAATGGCAACAGTGAAATCGACGGTCTTCAAAGCTTTCCAAGTAAACGCTTCAAGAAACCCGAGAACGTTTCGCTCTTGGAGCACACGAGATTGCGAAATATCGGTGAGTTGTTGATTGTTTTTTTTTTCAGCTTCGCGGAAAGAGACGTACAGTTGTTGTTGTTGTTTGATGGTCGAAAGTAGGTGGATCTTAATTATGAATTATGATAATGCGCTTTTGCAGCTATCTCACGAAGAAAAATGGAAATGCCTGTGGAGAAAGTTATCGCCGCCGTTAATGCGCTGGATCTCAAAGTTCTTTCGCTCGAGAATGTGGAGTTGTTGCAGAGAATGGTGCCTACGGAACAAGAAGTGAGAATCGTGTCTCGCATCGACATTTTTTCATAATAATTTGATAATCGTATTAATTGTTGATTGCTTTTTTTTTACAGACGAAAGCGTATCGAGAATACATATGCGAAAAGAAGAACGTGAATCTCTTGACCGAAGAAGACAAATTCCTAATGCAGCTCGGTAAAGTCGAAAGGATATCAACGAAATTGTCCATCATGAATTACATAGGAAACTTCTTCGACAATGTGCATCTCATTGCTCCTCAAACACATGCTGTGATATCTGCATCGAACTCGGTCAAATCTTCGAAGAAATTGAAGGCTGTCTTGGAAATAATACTTGCCTTTGGAAACTATTTGAATAGCAGTAAACGTGGTCCTGCGTACGGGTTCAAGCTGCAAAGTTTGGATACATTGTTGGATACAAAGTCAACCGACAAACGCATGTGCCTTCTGCACTATATTGTGGCAACTATAAGAGTGAAATTCCCCGAACTTACAAACTTTGAATCTGAATTGTTGTACATCGATAAAGCTGCAACTGGTAAATATATTTACACCTAGTTTGATGATGTAATCGCGGTTGTGAACATTAAAAATACTAATTTGCAATTTAAATAATACAGTTTCTCTTGAGAATGTAACCACCGACGTTCACGAATTAGAGAAGGGTATGGATCTTGTTCGGAAAGAGTTTGAACTACGAGGAAAGGAAAAGCATAACACAGTGCTTCGAGACTTCCTCAATAACTCCGAAGAAAAATTGCGTCGATTAAGATCTGACGCTCGTGCTGCTGGAGACGCCTTTAGGGAATGTGTTGAATTCTTTGGTGAAAGTCCTAGACAAGCTGATGCTAATACATTCTTCTCTTTGATCGTTCGGTTTGCAAGAGCATTTAAGGTATGTTCGACGAAATTCAAATATTCACAACCTATTTATTATTCGCGTTATTAAAGTATATTGCACTAAATTTTGGTTAATTTATTTGAATACTAATTTCCATGCATAAAAATCGTAGGCTGCAGATCAGGAAAACGAACAGCGTCGAAGGCTAGAGCTCGCAGCAGCGGAAGCTTTGAATACGTCGGAGGAAGTTATTAAAAGAAATAAGTTGAATCAGAAGAAACAACAGGTATTTGAAAAAGTATTTTCGTTACATTTTTATAATTTCTTTTTATTATATGCATGCATGCTTCCGATAATAATAAAAATTCATCGTTCATTACAAATGTATGAATTATTATTTGCAGCTAATTTTGTGTATTTTCTACTTCAAGGTTTAACCTTAAGAAACAAATACTAAAGTTTTTTTTAACTCCTGTCAACATCAATGCTGCTCTTATTTATATTTTAAGTTTTGTATTAACATAGTTCGTAAGGCTGTGCTGTATTAAAAAGTAGTAATCTAGTTGTAACGAAATTTGCTTTATGTAGATTAACTTTAGAGTAGAAATTGTTGCTTACTTGCTTTTAGCTCATAGATAATTGCATGCCTAGACTTCAGTTTTCTGGTTCTACTTACTTACTCTTATTACACTTACGTAAATCACATGGAAATCACTGAAAATATTCTGAGCACGTAGGAGGTATAACTTTATTTTAAAAAAAAATAAGCTAAAAACTATTCATAGTTGTGATTTAAATTTTCCAAAAAGAACATCATTAATATTAGTGTATTACTCCAAAAGTGAAATTAAAATGAAAAAAAAAAATGCGGGATTTTTTTTTTACCTGTGCACGTTGTGAAACAGCATGAATTTCGTCGGGGGTTCAAAATGAGTGTGCAAATTAAGATAAACGATCGTAATAAACGGTCGTTTAATGTAAAGTATAGTTTGGTATTGTGAAAGTGAAAATTAAGCAATTGTATTTTTTGTTACATATTTATTCGGACTTAAAGTCACCGAAATTATGGTGTAATTCAAACAAGTCATTGTTACATCGACATCTAAATGAACTGGAGCTCAAATCGTAACAATGTATAAACAAATCACAACATGTAAGTTTCTCCTCACTAATAACCTGCTCTAAAAATAATTCTAAAACGGAAATCAGTATTTAGATTTTGCTGACTTATTTACACAATGCACTATATTTGCAATGAAAAATTTTTTAATGACTAATTGGTTGAAATTAAATTACTTATCAAATTCACTACATTCTAGCACAAGCGAAACATTTCATTCCATTCCTTTGGAGCATGGAATGATTTTTTTATAGTATGTGCATCGGCATGTATTTATGCGCATTGATGTTGCTTGAGAAAGGAATTAGTTTTCATTAGAGCAATAATAACTTTAGTATTTAAAATATACTGCCATTATTCGATTAATAGTTCCAGAATTTTTCGATAATTGGTTTATCTAAAAATTCAATATGCATTTTTTCTATAATTATGTATAAAATTTTGAACTTGATGTACTTGGAAATTTTATTCTGTATAATTAATGGCCGAAGTTGCAATTAAAACACTAGTTTCATAGACGTACCCATGTTCTGTTTAACAGGATGCTGTTATAAACGAATTGAAAAATAAAACCAGGCTAGTTCAAGAAAAGAAGCTTTTACAACAGGATGAAGTATACAACGGAGCACTGGAAGACATTCTTTTGGGTCTCAGATCAGAGCCATACCGTAGAGCGGATGCAGTTCGAAGAAGTCAGCGAAGGCGCATTGATAATCACAGGCTTTCACGCACTGCCGAAGAATTGGAGGTGTAATCTGATGTTTTTTTTTTCTCTCTCTGCTTTTTCAGAGACGAATGTTTCATGACAATTAGCGTGTACAAAGTGTACATAAAAAGAATTCAACGCGACATAGCGAGCAAAGCAAGTTGAATTTATCGAATTTATTTCCGCGAGATGATGAAAGGTGTATTTGTGAAATTTCTTGAGATCCGATTATGATAAATGCACAAGTCATTGTATTGGTGCTACGGGCTGTATAGGTAATTGTATTTTTCTACGTGCATGTTTCGCTCATTCATGCACGGAAATGTTCGCTTTTACACTTTCTCCACATGAATGGTGTAGCGACGATGCAAAGAATCATGCAACGCAAACTCTTTATTACTTCAATATCACGATTGAATGATACTTGTCGAAATGAAGGGAGATAGTAGTCAAATGAGAGAGCGTTGATATTTATGTGCAAAGTTTTTCTAGTGTTTGCATAAAATTATGATTTTATATATAATTATTTTGATATTAATAATTGCTTTAATATGACAATTACTCTTATTACCACATTTGTTTCTTGTTGGTTGTTGAACATTTTTTTAAATTTATAAAACTACAAATATATTTCTAATTGATATTATAAGTATTACTTATACTTTTTCCTATCCATTGCTCTCTTTTTATATAAATTAGTTATCATTTGATGTAAACATTCCGATGATTAGTTTTAACTTCTATTTAAAGGCATCATACGATGTAATTCCGTCAATATGTATAGAAAATATCGCATAAATTTTCTAGCGATATATTTTCAAAATAAGCTATTACTCCTCGATACAACTATAATCAAATTTTGCTATTCTTGATTAAAGTATTTTATAACGTCAATACTATTCACTAAATGCATAACCATTTATATAAACATTTACCCGACGGCTTCGTGAATAATACACATTGTCAATACTGTGAACATTCCTATGGAATCAGTAGGTCCGCATAAATCTTAAAAACAAAAAGTAATTTTTTACTATACACGGAGAAAATATATATTTCGAAATACTTGACAATGATACATTTTTATTCTGGTGTTTGTGAATCGAACCGTCCAAAAAGAAAACATTCAAAAAAAAATAAATCCACTAAGCCGCGTTTCACAAATTACATTGGCTTCATGAGTAACCAATAATCTCTGTATTTTTATGATATTTTATACATATTCAATGTACGTTCGCAAGAAAGTTTTTTGCGAATTCTTGCAATTTTTCGATGCATATATTTATCTTGAAATGGCGCACATTTGATAAAATAAAATAGTTGCCTTAATAAAAATGACTTTGCCTACACAGCATTTCTGAGCAATTAAAAGGAAAGACCGAACCACATCTTTTTACGTACTTTTTATACATCAAACTGATACTAAAAATAAGTTTGTATATACTTTTGTATAATATCTGTAAAAGTCAGGACGTCACGAGCGTATAAAATCTATATTATTATTTCTACATGCTATGTCTTCGCCGATAATACGATTAATTTGTCATTGTGATGTTTAGGAAACTTTCATTGCGTATACCAATGTGTCCTTCAAATTAATCATATTGCGACTGTGCAGATATTGAACCAGCTTAAATTCGAATCGAAATAAAGTCTTTCGTATACTTTCCGTATCTGTAAATATGTGAAAATACCGGTAAGTTATATAAACATTCTCTACGCGCTCATTTAATTATTTGTAAAATATATACAATAAATAAACGAAATATATTATAATTGCCTTTGTTGAAGAATTTCTTTACAATCTTTGATATACTTTTCAGTACTATACGAAATAAAATGAAACCTTCGTGTACTGAAACAATTTTTCAAAAAAAAATAACTATGAAATTTTTTATATTCGATAAATCTGCTTGAAAATAACTCTCACACCTACCTTCTGACATTTCCTAATGTACACTCGACGTAGATTGATTCTGTCCACCCATTTGAATTTTAACATTGGCTGGCATAGGGAAAAATTCAAAAAGTGGACAGAATCAATCTTCGGCGAGTGTATAACTTACAAAGATTTTTGAAAATCCATGGAGTAGTTATACCGATTGACAGATACACATCCGTGCGGACGAACATCATAAAAATATGACTCGTCTTTTCATGACTTATGCCAATAAGAGAATCTACGGCAGATGTGATGCATCTACGCCACATAGAAATAAGTGTCGGTTCGAAGATTCTACCGCCCTACACTTCTGGAGGCTCTATAGTTTCCCTTCGATGGTACGTGTTTCAGGTTTGACCGCTATAGGAACGCCAATGGCCTACTGCCTAATTTTTCCCAATTCCCCCTATTTTTCATCACAAAAGAGGGATGAAGAATAGGGATGAGGGTATAGTCCACGAACGCTTCAGTATTACACATCAGTATAGCTTCACACGCGCCTCGAATTCGATTCGTCAAATATATCCTCATCCTTCGATTCATTGTATTCGACAGTTAGTTTCATCGTCTGGCAGCCTTCAACAATCAAAGATTCAAATTAAAAAAAAATTATATATAATATATTTCACGAAATAAAATTCAGATTAGTCATACAGAACATCGCATTTGAACTCAAGCATCAAATCAATATAGGTATATGCCTCTGAATAAGGTGCGCAGGGATACAAACAAAGTTTGTTTAAGAAAATATATTTATCCGCGTATAGGTAAAAAATTTTATGACGAAATTTAGCTTTGAAAATACGTGTGGATGAAATAACTATCAAGAATGAATCTTTGAGTAAAACCATAAAAAAAATTCGACTTTATTATAAAAGAAGTGGAAAAGAAGATGAATACGTTTTTCAATAGCAAAGAAACAAAAGGTAATTGTAATTCATTTTCACGTGAGTCTTTCTCATTAATTGTTAAAAAAAAATGTGATTAGAACTTTTTTACGAAATAGTCTAAAATTATTTTATTTTGGATATAATAGGCAAGTTTATGAAAAACATCAGAGTAAAAGTAATGTTTTTGGGAGTAAATCTTAAAATAGTGACACATGTGTCAGTAATGAATTATTGTTGCATAATGTATAAATTAGTATATTTTATATAATTTTTCTTAAATTTCATCAATATAATGGCTGCAGCTGAATTTTTTTAAGTTTATTGAATCTAAAAACAATAAATTTTTAAAGGTTTCCGTTCTACACTCTTATCAAATAAATTATACAAATATTTACAGATGTGGAGAAGATCAGACAGTCACTTAGAAAACAAAAATCGATGACAGTGATCGCTTTATGACTGATAAGTATTGGTGCTGCTTATTTATTGTTGCATTTCCGACATGGATAGCATCTTTGAGATACGGTAAGAAAGAAACTTGTAACGCAAACGTAATAAAAGCATAAACATTACTTTCACTAATTGCTAAAAGATTTTTTGTATTTCAGTTGCTTTAGATATAACAGATACCAAAATTCATTCCGATAATAGCACGAAAATTAAAGATCCTTTTTATTTCCATATATTTTGGGAAAAAATCGGATTGTCGATACTCGATCGCGTGTAACGTAGCTTTTTCGAGTGTACACTATGAAAATAGGTAAATACATTTTAACTTTGTAACGTAATTAAATACTTCATGCTTTTGATATAAATTTATAGTATGCATATTTTATTTTATTTAATATTTGAACTTTTTCAGCGGAGTTATCGTAATATGAGCATACTTGCTTTTTTGTGACTATCTAATTAGCTACTCGTTATCATCGATAAGAAAATGTGAAATGTTTCATTATCATTTTAAAATTGCGGTGTCTTGTTTTTCATTATGTCTACGATGATTCACCATGCATTAGTTTTTCTACAAAATTATATAAAAATTTTCACATCAGTTACAGTCAGTATGCAGCCTTTTTTTTTTACGGAAAGCTTCAGTTTTGGCTGATGCCAGAAGTAATATTTACGATGATTTATCTCAAGAGATTTTACCCAGCCGATTAAAAAAAAAAGAGATTGGCAATTAATTGCTTATGTATAAAACTTGTTAATTCGAACGTCGGTTAATCTAATAATCATTATTCTAATTGAACGAATATTTGTTTCAGTCTTAAATATTTTTGTGTACATACGATGGCACTTGGACTGCTGCCAATCGTGCTACTATTGTTCCTATTTGGATGTACTTTAGCAATAGTGGAGGGATTCTACACGAGTTGCGCACTGTACTATTATACCATTTTAGGATGCCATTGCTACGTAGCTCTTACTATTTTCTATTTCGCGCTAATGGTCACCGCTTGCACAATTAACATAATAATAGACTGTGATGACATTTTGAGTCGTGATTTGAATCTCCTTTTTAATGCTCCATTACGCGCGTTTAAAACTGTTGACATGAGGTATTTACGTTACTTAATTACGTCAAGCTTACTCTTAATTATGCACGTTGGTGCTGATCAATTTGCAGATATCACTTTGGAACTACATGTTACCACGCAACGCTGATACCTATTACCAAGATTGGAAACGTTATTGGTGTCAAATGATTATGCAGTGAAAAAACTTCCTAAATTTTCGAAAATTATTGATAGACTTCATGTAACACAATCGAAACTACACAATCTCTCCTTAGTAACGACCGCTGTGTGTGGATCATTCAAATTTAATAAAATGATTATCACGCGCTTTCAGCAATGGTTCACTGAAACCTGAGTACTTTCAAGTCTTGTGTCGACGAATTGCTTGATGCTTATTACGCTCTGGACTTATGGCGTGGATGACCCTTATTTATCATTTAGTACGTGGACGTTTTACCTTTTCATGATGTTGATATTCAAAGCAATCATGAATTTTCTTCACGCGGTTTGGGATACGATCATGTTTTACATGAATTTTGATCAGGTGAATTGTCAAAGAGTAGCACTGGTATTCTCTGGAAATTCTTCGATTTAATTATAAATGTCGATGGATTCGGCGATGGAAAAAGTTGATTGTGAAACATCGGGAAACCATAAAGAATTTATCGATATTAGGATTCTGTAAAGGCTCTGCTCCGGCTCGAGGACAAAAACGGCTCACACTATTCTACCTTTAAAGAAAAATTAGCAAAATGAATTATTTTACGTTGGAAAAATGATAGAGAGATGAATCCATTGCTTTTTTGAAGGTTTTCGTTTGCTGAATAGAGAAAAATTATTCTGGTTTATTCAAATAAAGCGTTTGACCTCGAAAATCAAGTTTAAAGTTTGAGATTTCTGAATCAACGATAATTTTCCTCTACTCAACATGCAAAAACTTTCATAATAATATTGGGTTCATTTTTTTATCGCTAGATATTTCATTTCATCTACTTTTTTAAACTAGGAGAATGCACGTTTTGGCTCGGCTCCAAGCTCTCAGCCGGCTCGAGCCAACTCGAGCTTAATTCGGATCGATTTGCACCGACCAGCCTACAAACTTTCATTATTTCTACCGCGTACCGATAGACTACGGCCCATTCGCAACTTGTACATTTTTCTGGCCGTAGTCCGCAACTCGACAACAGCCCTCTATCAAGCAGGTATAACGGAAATGGCACAGGGGTACGCGGTATGTTAAAGATACAAATACACAAATGTTTAATCGTTTATGAAATCAATTTAATTTATTTACAAATGTACAATATACAAAAAGGCACAATATCTACATACTTCAGATCATACACAACAAAATGTAGTAAACATAACAAAATAGATTTTTGTAATCCGTAAATACCTTTTGTAAAATGGTTAGTTCCAATTTTTGTGAAATAGAACTTTATAACAATATTTTTTTTCACCAGAAAAGATTCGACAAATAGAAATTTTATTTTTGAGTTGAAAATATAAAAATATAAAAAAAATTTGTATAGAACACCATCACCTTTACATTTCTTATGGTTATTCTTTAGCTCTACGTATAGATTTATTCAAGTAATTTTTATTTTGCCTTGTATATGAATGATGTATGCTTCATTTAAATCAATACAAACACTAATAAAATGGCTGAAAGTTTCTTTTGTTTTCTTAACAAATTGTAATTATTTAGCTGCCATTTCAATAACGAAACACCTCCGAGTAATCTGTACAAATAATAATGGCTAAAAACGCTCTTAATAAAAGAAAAATAGCCTGACTTAAATCTTACACTGCATAACAAAGTCTTTGCCTATAAACTTTTCAAAAATGTATCGCAAAAAATCTAAATCTACAGCCATGACGATGAAAGTCTTTGCAAAAAAAAAACTCCATTATTTACAAGCGATTAAATCAGTATACATGTCTCAACTTATTGCAGTATTCGCTGAATATATTACAAAGATACACAACACGTAAGTATTCGCAGTCGTGTTTTTTTTATCAGTCGATAAGTATCGAGATTATTAGAATACAAATATCTGCTCTAAAAACGGTTACAAAAATTACATTGTCTACATAAAAATTTCATATGAGAAAACAATGCAAATTGATTTAGTGCAGTCGTATTTATGTAAAAAACAAGTGAGTGACAAAGATAAGCACAGTGAAGACGTAAATTTCAATGCTTTTTTTAATTGTTCATTTACTTAAAATGAATATAAATACAGTGTTAAAGATATTCACGACAGTTCCGAAAAAAGATTAATATTTGAAATGTTATTTTAGAGTTTTCAAAAAATTTTTAAAATGCATAAGAAAATAAGACTACTCAACAAACGCCAATCAGTTTGGCTTTACGGGAATGTACGTGTTAGATTTAAAGAAACTTTGGAGTAATGTAAATCGAATTATACGTGTATATTATCGAATTATACGTGTATTATATTATACGTGTTTTCAATTTTATAATCAGCACCAGCAACGTGAGTGTTTGAATCAATTCACATAAACAATGTTTTACCAAAGTCTCTTGTAACTTTTACATTTTATATACCAATTTTTAAAAATGATGAGATTGTTCGTTTTAACGCTCGAAGTTTAGAATCCGTAGTAAGGCTTAAAGATCGTATGTAGCTTCACGCTATTAATCTACTTTCAACAATTCGATGTATATATGTACAAAAATAATAAAACACAATTTGTTCGCTTTAGATATTACCAATGGTATCGCCGATGATACTGAATTGCAAAATTATCGTATCGCATTAATTAAAAGAAAAATATAATTATTCGTTGCAGTAGAATAAGATTTCATGTAACTTTTCAATTTCATAAAAAAGGTTTGAAATTTTTTATAATTATTGCAATCTGATGTGCATGGGCATTTAATGAATGAATGATTCTTTGGTTATTATAATGATGTTACATAAAATCTTAACCTAACGAATCGTCAAAAATGCAATATCGATTCATTTGATCGCTTTCAAGAATCATTTTTACATTTACATAATTAGAAATAAAAATAACAATTTTAACATAAATAATTAGTAGGAATCAAGAAACGTTCCTACCAAACGTGGTTTTTGCCCCAAATTGTTCAAAAGTTGACAAAGAAACTTTTTCAGAACAATGTGTTTTGAACAATTAGTAGCATAAAGACGTAAGGAAATTGAGAAAAATTTTCATAACAACATGCTGTCTACTCTTAAATTTGGAATATTCTATTATAGAAACCAAAACTCTTGCGTCCAATAAGGGACGTAACGATAATACTGATTGCAATGATTGTAATAAAGTTAAACCAATTCATTATTTTACAATAATTGTGGAATAGCTTTTTGAAGTTGGAATTGAAGATTCCCGATTTTCATTCTTTTGAATCAATCATTTTCGTACAGTTAATATAGTGTTCATTGGAGATTCATGAACTTCAAAGACTTTTATCCATGGCACATTTACCTATGTGTACATTTGGAAGCCTCAGAGCTACTATCACAATTTTTGAAAAAATTGAGCTCTAGTCTTTAAAAAAATACCAATTTGTGCGCAGTTAGTTAGTGAAAAAAATGTACAAAATTGAGCTGTTTCATTCGTAAATAACATTATAAAAAAGATTATTTATAAAAAAATATTGCTCGCTGTTATTGCAAAAATTTGTGTATACGTTAGCAAAAAATTCATCAAAAATTCTTCGTTGCCCTGATTCCAATTGCATTATTAATGTCAAGCAATTTATCAAATCGTCCAATTTTTCGTGAAAATTCGAACACAAATTGGTTCATTTCATTTGGTTTTTATGGCATGGATCTAGTATTTGGTTTCTTTAATATCTAACTTTACAACAGATTTTAATAGTACGCTCGATTCTAAGTAAGAAATAAATTATTGCATATTTAATAATCTGGCAAACTGACAAGAGAGATTTAACGTGTATAAATTTTTCAAAAGGTCCATGGAGTACCTATATATAAAGTCTCAAAAATTTGGGCTCTTGAAATTGCTTTCAAATTGTTTCTTATTCTGTGTAAATATTTATAAATCCACTATTGGTTATTGACAACGTATCGCTTACATTTTTTTTACACGTAATATTTTTATAATAATCAGTAACTCACTTTCATTTTTCAATATGCTTATCAAAAGAGGGATGGAAATCGAATTTACAAAATCTACAAACTCAAAATGTTTCCCTACCAGACGATTTCCACCTCATTTTTAAAACACCTCTATGCGAATATAACGTTTAACGTAATGACGTTAAAGATAAGCTCTCTTTAACTCCCATAATTCCATAAATATAAATATATTGTCTTTCAAATAGTAGATGCTAATTCATATTGCAATATTCGTATAAAATGGAGTCTCTCTCATCTCAGTTTATCTAGAAAAATGTCGGTTGCATACCTTATTTTTATTACTACCGCTAAAAGTCTTGTATACTTTGTTATTTGGGCGCTTACTGCAGCATCAGAGATTCCAAATTTCTATGCAGAATGGTATCTTTGACGGCGTTGAAAACAACTTTGATGTTTTCTGTGTCAACTGCAGTTGTGAAGTGATGGAACAGTGACTTCTTTGGGTCCCTCTTGACTGACACAAACAGGTCTAATATAAAATTTTGAACATCTTTCATGGAATGTGGATCACCCTTGAATTGCGGGAAGTACCAACTAACGTTTGTATCTTTCGATTTCACTTTTTTATCCAATAAATCAGTTTTGTTCAAAAACAATATTACAGACACTCCATAAAATATCATGTTGTTGATGATCGTGTCAAAGATATTCTTTGATTCTTCCAATCTATTAGTCCGCCTGCGTACAAACATTTGCGATTAGAATTCAGAAACTAATTTAACAACTCTATGTCAAATAATATTTTACCTGTCTTCCAATAAAACTTGATCAAACTCTGAAGACGACACTAAAAATAGTATGGATGTAACACAGTCGAAGCATTGATACCACTTTTGCCTTTGTGATCTCTGTCCACCCACATCAACAAACAAAAAGGGTATGTTGTTTATTTGAATAGAAAATTCTGAAATTCCTTTTGTAGCTTTTCGACAGTGCAGAATATCTTGATGTGTTGGGATGTAATCCTACAATATTTTATTAATAAATAATTTAAATAAATTATTCTTGCATTAAAAAGAATTAGCTTTTACAATAAGCTTTCAATTAGCCTTACCACTCTGGCAATCCTATCAAGGTTATCCAGAAAGTATTGCACTGAGTCACTCTAAAATCAAACAAAACTTGATCAGTATCAATTGATATCATCTTTAACAGTATATATAAGCTGTCAAGTGACTTATTGATAAATCAAATGAAATATTTAGTGCTAATAATAGAACCTGAAAGAATTTACTATGGACAAAAGTGAAGTGGAGCTTGGCAGAAAGTCTAATATAATATTCAATGCGTTTTAGATGTAAATAAAATTATACTTGTACATACCAACTGAAATTCCCTTCTCCTATCAAAGGCTGTTCTGATGGATGAGTCTTGCCAAAGGCTTTGTAAAGCTGGTACGTAGTGAAGAAAGAGGCGTGCATCTAATATCATGGTATTTTCAAATTTCAGCAGTTGGTAACCAATGTCATAATTTTTGGGATGCTCCCAAGGGATATTCAATTTGTCGCGAGCATCCACCAAAACTTTCATACCCTTGATAATGTTCTGATAGATGACATGCTGATACTCTTTAATAAGGTCAGGCTGAAACACAAGAAATGGATTTTGTATTCGAATGATGTTACAAATAGATGAAAATACCAAATAGGTCATACAAACAACTGTGTTATCACTTATTGCAACATATATAGTGATAAATACAGCGGTACGATTACGAATATTAAAGTTTTAATCTTATTGATGATTTTATTTGCACAAAATTGCATCTTACAAGAATAATTGACAATAACTTGTGCTTTGAAAGATATATAAAATTTATGGTCCTTATAAAATGGAGCAATTATAACAGCACTCAATGTCAAGGAAAAAAGGACATGTAAAGTTGATTAACATCCAAAACAACATCAATTAGATACTACAGGGTTTCCTGGTCACTATTGGCTGACCCAGTGATTCAGCAGTTGTGCCAATTGGAAGCAAAGTAGCACTGGTAGTCAGGTATATAGATTACCAGGAAGTTGAAAGTAACTCACCTCGAACTTGATGCCATGAATGATTCTCATCTGCTTGAGGAAGGTGGACTTGCCGCTCTCTCCAGCTCCCAACAACAGAAGCTTGACCTGTCTGCGAAAGGCTTGTCTATCCTTCTCCAGCATCCTGTCGATTTCCTGGCTCTTGTACCTCTGCTCGATTTCCTCGGGGCTGAACTTGAACCTCAGGCACCAAGTGCACGACCACGTCAGGGGACCCGCCATCTTGAGGCTGCTGCCCTTTCACCGCGGGGATATTCCTCGAGGCGACGAGAAGTCGCGACGGACACTGCTGCTGCTGCTGCTGCTGCTGGTGCTCCAATCCTGTGGTGCTCCAACACTCTCGCGAACACACAAACACACGCGTGCGTGCGCTCGCGCGCGCACACAGGCACACACACGAACACGGAGACGAAGAGACGGGACACGGGACACTTGGTCGTCACAGACCACTTCTCGACGAGGACGTAGGAGAGAGAAGTCGGTGCGAGTTTGAGGTCAGTGTGCTTGCCGCTGGGTCGGTGGGGCGGCAGCTGTATATAGGCGTGGGTGGCCGGCAAAGGCACAAAGGCTGGCACACGGCGCGATAACGCACGCACTGCTTGCAGTTTGTACAGTTGGTCAGTTCGCGGCGCTCTCTTTCTGTCTGTCTGTCTTTCACACGGCGAGCATTTTTTTTCTTTCTGCTGCTGGCTGCTGCTCGTGTAACTTTGTCGCGCGCGGGGCGATGTGTATGTGGCGCGCCCGTCTCGGCACTTTTGACGCGCGCGCGACAGACGGACGCGAAAAATCCGCTCGCTCTCTCTCTCTCTCTCTCTTTCTCCGCTCTCTCGCAGGCAGCGCAGCGCCGCTCTCGCGGAATTTGCGCTCACAAACACAGACACACCGACACGTTATAAGGAACACACATATACACTATATAGCGCTCTCGGAGTTCTCTCTCTTTCTCTCTTTTATTTTGCACCTTCGCGGACCGGCAAGTAGCAGCAGGTGACGACGAGTATACGAGGACGAAGAAGACTGGGCGATTCCTCGCTCATGATTGAATAATCCGCGATGCGCACATCAATAGAAAGAAAGAGCTCTATAGCGTGCGAGAGAATGAGAGAGAAAGCCGGATATGCGTGCAGGGGGTCACACCTGCGAGAATTTCGCGCGCTCGCGCTCAGGGTGGGAGTAACAAACTTGCAGTCCACTTCCTCTATTATGGCTTTGGCACGCGCGTTATATACGTGGGCGCTCCGAAATATGAGCGTAGAGACTGCAGCTATGCGCCACCACTATACTCGCGGCGCGGGCAAGGGGCGAGCACTGAGCACTGCAGCTTATAATAACGCGCGAGCTGGTCGTTCTCCTTTTTCCTATCTGTCCACTATATACTACTACTGTACGGTCTCCAGTTCTCGAACTAATACAGCTAGCCAAGTATAAGCTGCGAGAGAGCCGAGCGCAGCTACCGCAGCAGGCCTACTTTGCTCTTTCAATTATTACGAGCTCTCTCTTTCTCCCAATTGGTTCTATAGAATGTACACACGCCGTATATTTTCCCTGGGCTCAGCTCTTTCAATCTCTCGCTCTCGACGAGAGCTCGATTCTCTCTCTTTCTCTCTCGCACACACATGGGGACGTGTATACCTATATGAAAACGCACACCTTGCCATATATACTACTATACGCGCGCTTATATAGGTATACGTGGGTATTAAATCTCTCTTTCTTTCTCCTCCTTATACACACATAGAGCCCGCGATGAGAATTGTGTGAGATATATAGAGAAAGAGAGAGAGAGAGAGAGAGCCGTCGCCGCCAAGGCGGAGGACTAACGGTGTGTTTGTTTTCTCTGTCTCTCTTTCTCTCTCTCTCTCTCTCTCTCCCGTGCAGCTAAGCAGTGCACACTACGCCGCCGGCGTGTGGGTGATTATGACCTACGGCCACGGAAAATTTATTTTTCTCTTCACACTTTATTGTATCCTCGAAAAGCTGCAGACGAGGGGGAGAAATGGGCAGACGTGCAGAAGCAGCAGAACGGCGGCGACGTTCGCTCACACTCTTTATACTCTCTGACTAACGATCGATTGCATACATACGGGAGCGTGATTTCACTTCCAGAGACCGATGCACGATAAAACTCTTGATTTCCACGTTTAGTCATCGGCTTTTTCTTTTATCTCGCGGTACATGCACACACATGTAACGGCGGGGGCATTGCGATTGGAGATTAGCGGCTAGCTGAGAAGTTTCTATTTTTCGAATTGCCTTGTGCGACGTGTTATCTTCTGTGTGTACGCAGCTACTTGTTCGTATGAAAAATATATATATATATAATACGTGGTGCCTACAACTATGTATTTGAAGATGTCAAGAGAAAGAAAGAGCGAGCGTACGCGGGTGATAGGTCTCTATATTTTTCGATTGCCATTGTTCAGATTTCAATGCCCGCCGCCGTGCTCTTTAGCAAGAGAAAAGAACTAGTTGTAATTGTGACTAATGTTTGTTCAAATAGGAGCAATTTTATGATTAGTTGTAATGGAGAGCGTAAATGTTGAATAAAAGCAGTTAATTTCCCGAATTAGCGTTGATTTAGACGTGCAGTGATTTATTTGAAAAAATTTTCAGGCTCAATGCTCATGCTATAAATAATAATGTGATACGACTGCACTTGTTATATTGCAGTGAAACGTGATACGTCAGTTTTATACTTGTTATTTCCGTGACTAAGTATATTTTGTGTATTCGATGAGACTGACAATTTTTTTTAAGTGTAATATAATTTTTTTAAAATAGAAGGGTAGAACGGAAAAGTATAATTTAATAGAAGAATAGACGAAGCGCATCAATAAAAAGGGTGCAGCTTTGACTTAGCAAACTTCAGTAGCATTTATAGTAGTTTCATTCTAATATTCTATCAGTTTTTCAACAATCGTAACATTACGTAAACGTCTAAAATGTACTTTTACTATTATTTCGTCTGAATTTGAGTTTTAGTTACATCAGTTGAACGATTTTTTCTGTACCCAAATCTTAAAACAATTTCAATTTGAATATTAATATCAACGCATATTATCAAAAGGATTAGTGGTGCGATAAAAAAATCTCACATTGATGTTGAGACATCAATTTCTGGACTTTCCCAATTTCTATTTTTCCAATGGCCCCGCTTTTCATATTTTCATAATTCATACGCATGCATTCAGAAACTTCGAAATTTCCACGTGGTGGCGCTTCAGTCCAGTCGAGCTAGAGGTTGTAGTTGTAGGTGGCGGCCAGTGGCGGCGCCACGAAACGAACGCTAATTTACAAACAAAACGAAGCATTATTATTGTCTTGACACTTGTAAAGATATTTAAACTATTAAACAACAATGTCTTTGGCCGATGAACTTCTGGCAGATCTTGAAAGTGACGATGATATTGCTCCGGATGAGCCACAGCCAGAACAACCTTTTCCAACAACAATTGCTTCCAAGTTGACAGAAACAGGTTAGTTTTTTGTTTTACACGTTTTGTTTCATAATAATTAATATTTTTCAGTAGGTTTTCACAAAAATTGCCCAGTAACATTATTTTTTTTGTTCGAAACTATTTTTTTCAATTAGATTTTATGCAAAGTTTACATGTAGAGCTCTATGATAGGGTTATGTATTTTTTTTATTTTGGCATTAAAATTGTACGTTTTTGTTGCAGATGTAAAAGTCGATTCGATTAGACAACTAGCGAAATTGAGAGACTCGCCTATTGTACAGAAAGTAACATCTGAAATCGAAAAATACAAAAAAATCACAAGGAAATGTTCAGATATTGTAGGTCCAGTAGAGTCAGACCCCGAGTATCAGTTGATCGTTGAAGCTAATAATCTGGCTGTTGAAATTGATTCTGAAATTGGTAAGTATTTCATGTGCTTAGCTTGAAAATGACTATTTTATTAATTATTTTTCCATTTTTATTTCCAGCAACAATACATCGATTTACTACAAGTAAATATTCAAAAAGATTTCCAGAGCTTGAGTCTCTTGTTGTTGAACATTTGGAGTACTTAATGACAGTTAGAGAATTGAGAAATGACTTGGACAAAGCTAAAAATAATGAAATTTTGCAACAATTCCTAACGCAAGCCACAATTATGGTTGTTACTGTAACAGCATCTACAACACAAGGGTAAGTTTCTTTATTTTAATGAAAAACGTATGAATGAAACACAATAACTATTTTGAGTATAATGATTTCAGCATTTGACACATAAAATCTTAGCAAACAAGTACTTCAGAATAAATTTATTCTGAATCGAGAATTACACTGATGGAAAATTCCAAAAGTTTTTGTTGTATAGTCTCATTGTGATTCATAAGAGCTGTAAGTAATTTTAGGGTAAAAATAAAACTGGTTTATGTTTATTTTAGGCAATTGCTTACACCAGCAGAGCTTAATGCTGTCAATGAGGCTTGTGATATGGCTATTGAACTCAACAATTTAAAGCAAAGAATATACGAATATGTGGAGAGTAGAATGGCATTTATTGCTCCTAATTTGTCTGCCATTGTGGGTGCTTCAACGGCAGCCAAGATCATGGGTATATATTTTGATTCATTAATCAAATTTTTGTGAAAATTTGAATACATGTTATTAATTTTCTTTTTCAACAGGTGTAGCTGGAGGGTTAACAAAATTATCAAAAATGCCATCTTGTAATATTTTACTTTTGGGATCTAGGAAAACTACTCTGTCTGGCTTTTCACAAGTAACAGCATTACCACATACTGGATTTATTTATTACTCAAAAATTGTTCAGGATGCTCCTCAAGTGAGAATTATTAAACAATTCAACTATCTTAAATTTTTAGTTTTTTTTTAACTTGTAGTAAAATTTTGATTGTTTTGCAGGATGTACGTAGGAAAGCTGCCAGACTTGTCGCTGCCAAAAGTACGCTGGCTGCTAGAGTTGATGCTTGTCATGATAGTACAGATGGTCACATTGGTGAACAATTTCGGGAAGAAATCGAAAAAAAACTTGACAAGATGTTGGAACCACCGCCCGTTAAATTTATAAAACCATTGCCAAAGCCAATTGACCCTGGCAGGAAGAAGCGCGGTGGTAAGAGAGTCCGAAAAATGAAAGAAAGATACGCCATCACTGAGTTTAGGAAACAAGCCAATCGTATGAACTTCGCTGATGTACGTATTTGAAAATATTCCGTCGTTTTTTTATTTTATAATTTTCAATTCAATTCATTGACAATGTTTCAACATATCGCAGATTGAAACGGACGCTTATCAAGAAGATCTAGGCTATACGCGCGGTGCAATAGGAAAATCTGGAACAGGAAGAATCAGAATGCCACAAGTCGACGAGAAGACAAAAGTGCGTATCTCAAAGACATTGCAGAAAAATTTGCAAAAACAACAACAATGGGGAGGCAGTACCACGGTAAAGAAGCAAATTTCAGGAACAGCTTCTAGCATAGCATTCACACCACTCCAGGTATTTATATTTTAGTTTCTGAGTACATAACGAATTCGATGATAAATCTTTATGATTCTAAAATCGTTTTTCTAATTTTTTAGGGGTTGGAAATCGTCAATCCACAAGCTGCTGAAAAGAAAGTAAATGAAGCTAATGCTAAATACTTTTCTAATACATCAGGCTTTTTCAAAGTTAAGAAGATATAACGCGCCAGAGAAAGAAAAGGGATTTAAAATATTTGAAGGAGTTGAATTAAAAAAAAAACATGATAGTAAACATTCATTTTTATTAACTGCGTTATTCAATTGAAAACCTTTTTACGTATTGTTCCAGAAAAAGTATAATAATTAAACCAATATTCATATTAATTAAACTATTTGAGAAGAATCTGATTCATTTTTATAAATGAGACCACTGAAGTAATTAATTAATTTCTTTTTAAAGTCGCAACTCATTGAGAATGGTATTTCTATTTTTAAATAGTCGCAAATGCGAAAAGACGTGAATAAACCTGCAAAAATAATTTCAAATTTTTATATTCACATGTGATCAGCAAAATATATAATGCATATGATTTAATTGTCCAGATAAGGGGAGATATTGCAGTATTAGCAGTTTTAATCATATTGATGTCGTACGGCTAACATTTGAATCGGGAAAGCAATTACGTTTATCTATTCTTTTTTATAATTGATAATACGGAGAAGTTTTTCAAGTAATTTTTACATTCTGGAAATATTAATCGATTTAAAAATAACTATTGTCAGAGCTCTGATCTATAAAAGTCGAAATTATATAAATAATGTAGCATTAAACTAGTAAATAATATCTACTAAACATTCTTGAAACTGTTTATTAATTGTATATGCATTGATTATACTTGCGGCTTTCCAGAATAAAATATCTGTACAAACAATAATTATAAAAAATAATGTGTGAAAATGCTTTTTTATCACGAGAGCACGAACAGAAGTTCATCGGCCAAAGACATTGTTATTCAGTATCATATTATATCTAGTATAAATATCTTTAAAAGTGTCACAAACAATAATTAAATGCTTCCGTTTGTTTGTAAATCAGCGTTGTGGCGTCACTTCACGTAGTCATGTAGAAGACTACTAAATTATCTGAAGCAACATCACGTAAAAATTTGCCGGCCACTGCTTTCCATTACGTTGAGAAACCATGAAAAACTTCAAGTGGCACGTTTGCTAGATCCTTCAGGATCATAGTGGACACTCGTTTGCCTGATTCGATAAGAAGATATCCGCGTTGGCGTCAATCAATCATTTCACTGAATAGTAATTTTGTCGAGCAATTGCTATCATCAATGGCGTGTTTTTCAATATATCCTGTGCATTGGTGTCACATCCAGCGCTAATGGAATACTCAACTAATTCGGTGTTATTATAGAAAATGGCCATGTGAAGTAATGTCGAACCTCTATAGTCTTCCAAAGCTGTAGGACTTGCATCTTTGATAATGGTTTTTAATTGAGCGTTTCGTTTTTTCTTTATAAACTTTTTGATTTTTTTGTTGAGTAACACCTGGCCTCTTTCGTTAGAAATCTGAAGTAAAAGTAAAGCGCAAAGTTGTGTATACGACGCAAACAAGAACAACAAATAGTAAATAGGTAAAAAAAATAATTATAATTGAAATTATATAAAATTACTTCATATTTGTGAAATATGCGCTTGAAGTAGTTTTTACTTTCGGATTGTTTCAAATAAAATTTACATAGTTTTATGCAAATAATAATACATACCATGTTGCAAATAACGATAAACTCGAAGATAAACTTTACAACTTCTTATGATGATTAATATAATAAAATGAGCATAAGTATTTTCACGTATAAAATTTGTTTATTACTTGTGCGTGTCATTTTGATACAATTCAGTTCACTAACATAACATAATTTAATGAAAAAAACAAGTCTCTATTTACACAACCTTTCACAATCGAGTTGCGTCTCGTAATGTCCAGCTATACAGCTTTTTCAGTGGTGGTGCACATTCGAATTTCGAATACGCACTTCCGGCAGGTGTCGAGGGGGGTTGCACCTGTTGGTTATCGGGAATCCAATAATGTACTACACACCTTCAGAGAACCGAAAAAAGATAGTCTGGAAAATTCACCGAATTTTCATTCATTTATGTTTAAATGCTTGTAATTTCAAATTTTTAATTTTGATTTTCAAATTTAATCAACGAAGCTCGATGATTATGAATATTTTATTCTAAACGATGATCATTAACAGTCATACAAAAATTTATGCTTGGCTAATTAATTAACAATGGAATAAACAAACTAAACTGATAGATAACTTTTTTTTATCATTATATTATTATAATAAAAGTTGTACATACATTGAGTATAATTTTTCGAGAAATTAATTATCGTTTGGAATACGTATTCTTGTATTAATTTAAAGGATCGATGATAATTATAAACAAATTGATTAACATTTTATTAATAATTCAAACTGCAAAATCTTCCAAAGGTTTTTCCATCAAATGAATAAAACTTAAAAAAAGAGGAAAAGTAAGTATAATACCGGTCCAACGGAATATCAATGAGAGAAACGAAAAAATCGAGACGAAGCACGAGAGATATGCGTCGAATTTGAATTTTATTCCAAGCAAACGAGTGATACGTGTACAGGAATGTCGTATATATAACTGTATAGAAGAAGACTCAATGTCCCCCTTCCCTTTTCTCACGCGACGATATCAGTTCCTCAATTCGAATTCGCTCAGTATATAATTATCATTTCACGCGAACGCTGCTCTCTCACGTCGCTTTTCTTTCTCTCCCTCTCTCGCGTCGAACTGCCACGCACGTGTGTGAATTTTCTCTCTCGCGCACGAAAAACATGACGGTGCCGTGATTTTTTTTTTTCGCGCGAGTGTTTTATCATTCTCATGCGTGGCAGTGATACGGTGTTGGAAGATCGGAGCGCAGAGGAAGAATATATAACGAACGAACGTTATAAAGCTATATAAGCAGCCATGGCCATTTCGGAGGATTTTGAAAGCGGTTGGGAGCTACTGATACAAAGCGGAGTCTGGGCGGGAAATGGTACGTTTTGTTTATTTCTTCGTCTTCAACAGTTTGTAGACTCCCTCTTTCCGATTCATTTATGTTTTCCTTTTTCATGCTATAAACTCGGTGCTGCTTTACGTATCGCGAATGATTGAAAATAAATCGTACATTCGTAATTTCAACGGTTCTGCTCAGTGTAATCATTCGATCAATACAACAACTGGTTTTGAGTTATAAAAATACGTCACTGTACTCAATACCAAGTTGACACAAACAAAAACTTACTTTTTCCTATAGATGTCGCATGCATATCTTATGATAGATTATTCGATTTCACAGCTTAATAATTCGATCGATTTTAAGAGGTTCATTGAGTCTCGAGAATATCACACGCCCCGATATCGATAGCAATCTTTTTCAACTCACTGAGAGAAACTCACCGCGGTGCCTAATGATTAGGCGACTAGGTTGCCTAAATTTGACCAAATGGTTGAGGTGCCTAATGATTAGGCACCCCCCAAGATATAACAATAATTTAATGCTGAAATATGTTGATGAATCGATAAAATGAACAAAGGGTGTGGTGTAAGGTATACGGATGTAGCATTAATGTGGAAGGATCAATATATAGATTATTTAATTTAAATATAATAACTTGTTTACTTGTGTTATATAAACGAACTTGTTATATGAACAATCAGTCTACGGTTTATAAGTGAGTATTCAATCAATCAAGATGGAAATTGTCGACACGGACGAGTTTACTATTGATGAAATGTCTTGCTCTCCTTTGGATGTAGGTTCATTTTTAACTTTATATTGAATTTTTAATTTGTATTCTTGATTAAATAATGTAATGTACCAGTACCTAATACCGCCACTAAGATTTTAAACAGCCATAACTTTTTACCTCGAGCGAATTTTTTAACGTACGTGGCTTCATTTGAAAACTGCCTGTTTACCCTTTCAAATGATGCCTCGCACGATCAGTTTGATGATGTTCAACACAAGTTTTATCGCACTTTGAAGAAAGACTCTTATTTTTGGCGTAAAAAAGTAAGTGTACCTAATACCGCCACTTATAAAGAAAACAGTATTTTGGCAGATGAAAATATTGTTGGATACGGAAAAATATCTTTCAGTATCAACATTTATCACCAAGATGTACTATTTTCATATGATAAATTATGTGGTAATGTCTTGATTATTAACTAACACTGGTTTAAAAAATAAACTGGAAATTGACCATTGTATGTTGATAATTGATCGAAATGATTTTTTTTAAATTCTTTTACATTTTCGTTTCTCTATTTGAACAAAGAAATGCAAAATTGCATTAAGAAAAATGTATACCCTACACCCTTTGTTCATTTTATCAATTCATCAACATATTTCAGCATTAAATTATTGTTATATCTGGGGGGGGGGGGTGCCTAATCATTAGGCACCTCAACCATTTGGTCAAATTTAGGCAACCCGGTTGCCTAATCATTAGGCACCGCGGTGCCTAATTATTAGGCTTTTTTTCTCTCAGTGCTGTAGTATATGTATACACCTACTTGTACAGTTAAGCAACATTGAATTCGCCATAACGATATAAAATGATATTCAAAGGACCTACGTGGGATATACGTACAAAACTACAATGCTCGTGTTGGGCAATAGATTCCGTATATATAGTTATGTACGGCATTGAAATTATCCCAAAAGAATAGTTGCTGCTGCGTCTGTTTGTCCGAATTCTATTTTGAAAGACGAGCTCATGTTGAAATCCCTTAGCATTGTAAATATGCTGATGACAGTTTATAATTTTGTGAGTTTCCCTTTCACGCATCTATATATTACAGATGTTCTTGCATGCGCGCGCGCAATTATACGTATGTTTCATCTCTCTCTCTGGCTTTTCAATTGACGTTAGAAAAAAAAAATTATCATCGTGTCGTCACGATGCGCGCGCGAGTACTTTCAATTTTTCATAAATATAATTGCGTTATTACAGCGCTGGAAGTGAGTAAAACCTTCGTCACATTTATGAACGTCAGTCATAAATATCTCGTGTATATATAAGAGAGGAGACGAAACACACTCTGACCCTCAAAGTTTCTAGGTGCACGCGAATGTATGTGAGTGGTGTCTGTCGAAATCAACTAATTAGAATTGAAAAACCACGCGGGTATCTTCTTCCGCGCGCGCTAGCTCGCACTCTCGCGGATGCTTATCTATGCGCGGGTGCGATATTGCGTCAAGCCGATCGCGCGCCGTATATATACATATAGCTCATTGTGTAACGATACTATACTGGTATAATATATCTCTTTTGCGAAGGAGGATGCCTCGTTTGTTTGGTAAACACCAAACTTACGGGAAACCGAAACAGCTGTATACGCGTGGAGAATCGCTCGAAGATATATAATACCCTCTCGCGAATATTTATCGCTGATGATGACATGATCCTGCCGCCGCCACGTGGTTAAGTGGTTGAAGTCGATTTTAAACGGGTTTTAATGACGCAGGCGCCGATTTTGCGTTAAGTGAGGCCCGCAACGTAATCGTTTCTAAATCGAGTGTCGATTTTTGAAAAATATTGAGCGTTGATGGGATTATGCATTGCAAATGTAGTCGTTTAATTCTTGGAGATTAAGAATTTTTTTTAGGATGTATATTTTTATTTGAACGCAAATGAGTGCTAGTCATTTATCGAATAAATTTAGCATTGCATAATACCAAAGTTTTCTTAGTTTCTAGTTAAAATATTTTAAACGTATGACAGTCAAATTTGCGAGTCAACTGATATTAGAATATCACAGACACATTACTTATAAAACACACTCTTTCTCGCAAAATTTGGTCAAACATGTGAGGTAATTTTTTTTTCATAAGGCGTTTCGACTAAAAACTTGACTGTTAATTGTAACATAATTTTTTTCTTTCTCTAAGATATTTAAAATTGAGTCCTTCTTGATTTAAAATCATTTGATTTTATTATCTACCACCAGATGATCTCTTTTTGAATTTTATACAGTCGTTTAGTGAATTTATCAACTTTGCAATAGTTATTCATATAGTTGATTGGACTGGATTTAGTCGATCAACTTAAATAGAGCATGTATAATGCTTGCATGGATAATTGTGATATATTCTGGCGTGTTCATTATATTAAAAAAAACACGTGAGTACATACTTTTTATGTATTTTACGGCGATCTGCGTGTTAATTCAACTTGAATCGAGTTTATAAAATCGAGCAAAATTAGCTTCGCTTTTTTATATCAACTTTCAGATTACTTTCAGACTATACAATCGTGAGAACAGTTAACATCCATGTAACTGTAACTCTTATTCAATAATTTTACAATATTATTCAGAACTGTGCAGCGATACAGTTAATTCATAATCTAATTGAATATACATAAAAGTAAATCATGCGAAAAAAGTTGTTTTTTTTCTCACACTATGCAATTATTTTCAGTTAATTGATTTCTCGATGCGCAAACAACCGTAAAAATTACTTTTTCCATTAAGCTAGTAAGAAGAATTATTAATTGTTAATGTTTTCTCAAACGTTTGAAAAACATTCTAATTCAAATGAAAATTCACATTTGAAATATAAACTACGGCGTTTCTCATTAAATGAAAAGTTAAACTTTGCGGAACGTAACATAACAGATGTTTAAAAACATAGAGCTAAAAGGAAAGAAAAGAATTAACATATGGAAAATGCATGAAATTAATCTAAGCGTGCAAAGTTAATTATCAAATGCAAAACTCATTGTAGAATATCAATACACACGTGAATATTCAACATTTTGTTGGATACTTTTGTTATGGATAATGCTTCTAATTATTGGCGTTTAACAGTGTATTCGTTGTTTTTTATTATACAGCAGCTGGTTCAAACGTTATAAAAGTATCACATGAAAGTTATATATTGACATGAAAAACACAGTATTTCATGGTATACGATAAGACGTATAGTATCGAAGAAAGTCGGTAGAAATTGAAAAACACTAATGTATACTCCGTTTTAACACCAATAATCACTAACATCATCTACACCAAAAAAATATCGCAGAAAGATGCTATTTACTTCGCTCGTACACGCACGAAAACTAAAACGCACAGTCATTACGTAAATTTAGATCACCCAGTTTTGTTCATTTTCTACAACCTGGCAAGTGTGTATATGTTTTTTTAATGTTTTTCCGCAACGACACGCGCGGGAAAATCCTCCTCCCACGCGAGCGAATTGAGCAGGTGAAACTCGTTTACTCCGACGAACTATACGGATTGTATAACCACCTGTTGTCGGACTCGAGTATATATATATATACGTGTGGAATCAGAGCGAGATTACCTATTATAGAGCGACGCGCGGAGCGAGCATCTTCGCCGTTTATCTTTTCCTTTTCCTTTAACCGAGTCTCAATCTTTCTCTCTCTCTCTGCATCCTCTTGCTTGTTATTTTCATTGCAGATTGGATATGACTTTCTAACCGATGAAAAAAAAAAACGGGCTTCCTTTGTTTGGCAGGAATTCAATCTCGGATATTATTTCCGTGTTGCATTGTGTGTACGTACGTACGTGTGTGTTGATATCCTGCAATGAGTTTTGCATTTGATAATTAACTTTGCACGCGTAAATTATTTTCATGCATTTTTTTACATGTTAATTCTTTTCGCTATGTTTTTGAGCATCTGTTATATTGCGTTCCGCAAAGTTTGATTTTTTGTTTAATGAGAAACGTTACAGTTTGTATTTCAAATGCGAGTTTTCATTTTTTATTAAACGTTTGAGAAAATACGTGCACACAGTTAAGGATGCTTACTGCTTAGTAGCTCAATAGAAACAGTAATTTTTATTGTTGTTTGAACATCGAGAAATCAATTAACGGAAAATCTTTGCGTAATGATGTAAGAAAAACTTTTTTTCGCATGATTTACTTTATTGTCTTCAATTAGATTATGAATTAACTGTATGTACCACAGCACAATTCCGAGTATAATTTTGTAAGATTATTGAATAAGAGTTACAGTTACATAGTTATCAAGTATTCTCACAATAATTGTATGTACTCTGTAATCTGAAAGTTGACGTAATAAAGCCAAGCTAACTTCGGTCGACATTATACACTCAATTCAAGTTGCATTAACATGCAGATCGCCGTAAAATGCGTACAAAGTATACACACGTGTTTTTTTTTAATCATAAACACGCAAAAAGATATCAAAATCTGATACACGTATATTACATTTCCGCTCGACTAATTACAAGCAGGTATACGCAGCTCTTTAAAATGTGTCGTAACGTAACGCAGGCAAATGGCTGAGCTGTCACGCACAGTTAATTTTTGTAATTCGTGCACACTCTCTTTAACGAAAAAAAAAAAAACAAGATGACATGCGCTTTTACACCATCGTCATCTTCGACGAAAATACAATTAATCGCGACAATGCACATCCCAAATGACATTAATTACATCGCGACGTCGTTTCCTCCCACGCATACTTATAAACTTCTTCTTTAAATCGCGCGCACGAGTGCTTCGCTTCCTTAATTTACGTCAGTCACCGAACGCCGGAAAAAATTACGCACTTTCTATATACGAGTCTATATATTTCGCGTTCCGATATACATAATATATCTGATCGATCACACACGTTCGTCACTGTACACGTTATAAAAAACGGAGCGATCGTTTCGTTGAGATTACGTCGATTAGAATTACACTTTATGCACCGCTTCGCAAGGATAAATTGCAATGTATAGTGACCTACGTACGTTCACCAAAGAGTTTTTTTTCTCGACTTTTACGGATATAATAATTTCAGAGTAATTACCACGACGACACAAACGCACGTGGAAAGTTTTTGATTTATTATTTCATCGTTATTGCAAACGAAAGCGCGCTACGATGATGATGACGACTCTATTTTAAGGGAAAAAAAATGTTCAGTCATAATTTTCAGCTTTTACACGAGAGGCGAAAGTATATACAAATGCTCCGTGCGACTTCGTGACCTATAGAACCATCCGTAATCACTTTAATTAATATGCCACGGAGTTTAATTGTCAGTGATGAAAAGTTCTCTATAAAAGGAAACCTATCTTCATTTTCTCTGATTACAGCGCTTCGGCGACCGCCGCCGTGACAGACGCTGATTAATTGATGCGCGCAACTAACGCCGCTGTATATATATATA
>JAWWMK010000016.1:16191-32248 GCA_035047105.1 Galeopsomyia nigrocyanea | reverse complement strand
TTTCAATTCATTCTCTTGATCTAAAATCACATATACGTATTCTTTGATATCTCTAGAATTATGTTATCAATTTGTTCTTTCAATAAACAAAACTTCATAACGCACTTTTATCTAAAAATAAAAAAATTAAGTTAGTAAAATTTGCTGTTCACGAATAATTTTTCTTTACACTTCTGGTATGAGTATTGAGCAATTAACCAAATCATTGGTGAGAGAAAGTGTTAAATACTACTCATAATTTTTTTCGTGAAGTTTTGTCGATAAACAACAGAGATATGGCGATTTCAAAATAAACTAATTTTTTTCAAAGCCCGCGTCCGCCCGCGTCTACTTACGCACAGCTCGATCACGAATCTCAATGCTTTGCGTGCAGTATGAAAGAATGCGCGAGAGAGAGAGAGAGAGAGACAGAGCGATACCTACACTACGACTGAGAGAGAGAGAGAGAGAGAGAGAAGGAAGGGGAACAATGCGGAGAAGGAGAGAGAGAGAGAGAGAGAGACAGAGCGATGCCTATATAGTTTGCAACCGCGGGAGTGACGGAAGGCCAACGCAGCGGAGTCTGGAGAGGAATGCGTGTGACGGATTCTTCTGTCGCACGAATTCCTTAACGAATTCCTTATTTTTTTCTTACTAGTCTCCCAGCGCCAACCGGCGCTGGGAGGCTAGCGGCTAGCGATAACCTGCGATAAGAAACTTCGTTCCAAAATCAAGAACATAACAAATGTTTGGTTTAGAGTTGCTAAATCTATATTAAATTTTACAATTTTGAGTATTTTTTTGAATGCAGTTGCAAACGTATAACCCGCTTAGTACACGGATCTTCACACACGACTTCTCCCCTAATCCCCTGCTCCTTGACCATTGTTCCTTACAGCCTCCCACTCCCACCTGTACTTTTTCCCATTTGCACTTGCACTCTCTCCCTATCTCTTGCTTTCCCTCTCTTCTGGTCTCGCCAATTGTCGCTGAGGTGGAAGATGATTAGCTCGTTTTTGCGACTGAATTACGTCAGTAAAATGGGGAGAAATTAATTCATTGACCGGTATGTGAACGCATCTAACTAGGCCAATAAATGACCTGCTCTGGACCGTGATTGCTGGGGGCTAGTGAGGGAAAGAAGTCGTAACATACTTCTGCGAGCGTCTCCCCTCAGTTGTTTCCTGAGACGTAATGCGCCAGACCCTTGGCTCCTTATGCAACAAACTTGTAGTCTTTGTACTAAAGCAACTTTATTATTATTAAAAAACCCGTCTTCTCCGCCAATCTCTCGTCGAACGCGAGTAAGTGAAACTGGCAGTGAGCGCTACTTCCTAGCATAACCTGTCTCACCTTTCGCACTCGTAAGTGGCACCAGCCGCCTCGCAATACCCAGAACCGAAGATAGAGTAGCCAAGGCTCACTGAGGCACCGCTACGACGGTAGCGGCCTCCTGAACTGCGAGTCATTGAAAGGTAGTAAGAGCTCACATCTTTCAATACCTGATTTTTTATTTCGATTGCCTCCTCTTACAAGGAGAGTGTCACATGTTTGGATCACCGATTTACTTGGAACTTTAGGAACTCTATTCATATGTGGAAATATATAAGAAGCTGCGTCCATTCATCCTAATACTCAATTTTCCCATAGTCATAGGCTATTTTCATCAAATCGGTCAAAATACAAAGCTATCTTGTAACCAACATAGCTTGTGATCTACACTGAAAAAAAATTGGTTGAATCAACAACAGAGGCTCTGTTGGAATGGAGCAACCGAGGCTAAGATGTTCAATCAAGACACCCGGTATGTCGATTCTACAGACGCTCTTTCTGTTGAGTCGACCAACTCGTCTGTCAAATCAACTACTTTTTCGAGTTAAATCAACCTTATAGACTAAAATTCTGTTAAAAATTCCCCCCCCCCCCCACTTTCGACTTCTCCCTTCATTCGTAATTGATTCATCTCTCGTTATCCGCACCTCATTAATTTATTCTCTTTGGTATTTCGGAATATGACAGACTGTTTTTTTTTACATTTTCGGACCTACCTGATTCGCTATTTTCCTAACATACACAACCAACCGTATCGCACGCATACACGGGATGCTCTCGTACACTAGTTCGCTTTCACTCGCTGTATTTGTAGTAGAGTGTTAAAATTCTCTTATATACTAATCGAAATATTTGTCTGCCGCTTGCGGGTTGCACCTTTGTCTGAGGTGAAGCCACCTTAGCGGCTAGTCAATGAATTTTTGACCGCCAGAATCTCAATTTCAAGCTTCGTAATTATTTTTTCTCTTTTCACATTCACATGCGTAGCATACGTATTCAGAAGCGGATTTAGACAATGGAACAATTTATTTACGTTTAAAAAAATTGCCGGTGGTGGGATTCAAACTCGATCCGGTCGAGCTAAAGTCCAACGCGCTAGCGGCTGAGCCACCGCGACGATTTGTGGCCAAACTGTTAAATAGTTGACATCAAATCATTTTTAAGAATACTGCGCATATAAATTAATCGCCAATACAAATAACATAAACTTTTAAAGAGAAAATTTAGAAAATATTGTTGATACAGCGAAAATTTATGTCAATTTAATATCCATGCTATTAAAACAAACGCATTTACGATTGGATTAAGTTCAACGATACATTTATCTTAACTAATTAGGTTCTCTCGTTTCAATGTCGATATTTTACTCGATTCAACTTAGCCGCTGTTATTTCGACCGACGTGGGCATCAAAACAACAGATTCTGCTGTTGGCTCATTCCAACCGAGCGAGTTCCATCCATTCAACAGAGCCTCTGTAAACTGAGCAGTTTCGCAGTCAAATCGATAGAGGGCCTTTGTTGCTTCAACAGCTGACTCGTTGAGTTAACAGCTGACCCGTTGTATTAACCATGACTTTTTTTCAGTGTAAGCATTCTGAAGTTTTTATAGTATTACCAAACGGAAGCTGAGATCAAATCCTTTCGACATAGAAAAAAAATTTGTTGAAAAAGATTAACGCGTTCAAAAGTTATCCTATAATAAAAGTTTTATATGCTAATATCCCGTTTTTTCCAAAAAAAGAGATTTCATTGGAGATTTTAATGACGAATTTCAAAATCCTCTAACTTTTGAACGCTTTCATCTTTTCTAATAAATTATTTTTTCTATCGAAAGGGTTTGATCTCAGCTTTCTTAAAAGAAATTGGTAAGTTTATAAAAACTTCATAATGCTTAGATCACAAGCTATGTTGATTATAAGATAGTCATACATTTTGACCGATTTGATGAAAATAGCCTATAACTATGGGAAAATTGAGTATTATGATAGATGGACGCGGCTTCTTACATATTTCCACATATGAAAAGAGTTTCTGAAGTGACAAGTATATCAGTGACCCAAACATGTGACACTCTCCTTGTTAGCTTTCATTCACCCTAAAATTCATAAATAGAATATATACACACATATTAAATAATTTGGTTTATTTTAATTTTCGATCTTAATCAGAGCAATATGTTTTTACTTGTTATTACTTTCTTTTCTTTAACTCATTCACTTACTGCGTTTGTCCTCAAATTGCGCATCTTTAATTTGACTCACTTCCAGACATAATTTATTGATTAAATTTTGAACACTGGCTAGCATTGGATGACAATACAATATTTCATTGTTAGTTTTACGAAACAAGCCCCGTAAGAATTTCTTAAGGAATGCGGAATTTTCTTCTTTTTCCGGGGTATTCCGAAAAAAGGCGAAAAAAGAAAATAAAGGAAAAAACAATATAACGTCTAGCGTTGGACGAGAAAACAATATTCCATTATTACTTTTACGGAACTACCTCCCCCCGTAAGGGGTGCTTAAGGGTTGAAATTAAAGATGCGGAAATTTCTTATTTTTCCGGTTCTTTGTTTCGAAAAAAAAAATAAAAGAAGTTTACAAAAATCTATAGAAATAATTGAATAAATGAAAATTTCTAAAATTTAACAATAACTTAAGATAATTGGTGTAAAATTCATATTATAATAATATCTGTAAATACGAAAAAAATAAATTTTTGTTCACATTTGGTCATCACATGATATTGCATGATAACAAACTTATTAAATATTTAAGAAAACTTAAAAAATGATGTTTTCTTTGAACATAACAATTCTCCTTCTCTGTATAACTATAATCGTATATGACTAAAAAGTAAAAAATAAAAAAAGAATAACAAAATTTTTTTTACTTGCTTTTATGATAAAATAAAAGTCAAATAGCAGTTTCGTGCTAAGCAGTAGAAAATAATCCATTTAGAAAATTTATTTACATGCACGACTGCAAGAAAAGCAAGGCGTGCGCACTTATTCAGGAATTTATCAAGTTATTGTAGGCATGCACACGCCTCGTTTTTCTTGCAGTCGTACATGTAAATAAATTTTCTAAATGAATTATTTTTTACTGTTTAGTACGAAACTGCTATTTGACTTTCATTTTATCATTAAGAAAAGCAAGATTAAAAAAAAATTTTTATTTTTTTTTTCCTCCTTCTTTGTGTCTAATTTTCAACGTCCATTGTCGAGACGTGACAGTGCCCATTAAAAAAAATACACAGAATGAAAATTTAAGAGAAGTTTCTACTCGGTGTGATGTATAAGAATAAGTAATAAAAAAATTACAAATTGGCAACAGCAAACTTAGAGATCAATTAAATTATCATTGATTTTAAGATATGAAAGAAACATGCAGAGGTTCATTGAAATTTTCAATTTAAATTGTTAGTAAAACGAATAAAATGCTACCAATCCAAAATATTGAAAATTGAAAAAATTATAGGACTAAAAGATGACAATAAAATTGACACCGGTAACAGTAAATTAACATAAGGGGACCTCTAATAAATAGATTTTTTGATTATAGACAACATCTATCTTATAAGTACAAGAGTAGGTGAATCGAATGAGCCATCGCACGTCAAAAAATATTAGAAACTCTCGCAGCTATTAGTTTTCAAAACAGAAAAAAACGGGGCTAATTTCCGAAAATAAGCGATGAAACATTTTCAGCAGCGAAAAAAAAGCTAATTGTATTAAAAAATGTTTTAAAATTGCTTATTTTTCATGCTTATTAAAAATATTAATTTCTTCTTTTATATCAACAATATTTAAGGAAAGTATCTATTAAGATGGCGCTTATTTCTCAAGTTGCTTATCATTTTATTCCCAAACCTTAGATCGATTTAGTATCACTGAACAATGAAAAGTCATTTCATTTATGCCTTTGAAAAGTCGAAATATCTGTTTTAATTTGCATATCGCCAGACAGTATATATTTCTTTCAAATTCAAGCACAACCCAACATTATTTTCAAAGCGTATTATACAGTTTGTCTATGTATTTTGTTTGCTTAGAATACGATGGAGCTATTGGCTCTATCATACAACATAACTAAAAAGCGCCAACAGCGGAAAACTACTAAAAAGCATCGTTTTTCACAAATTGAAATAGTTAAATCGGCTTTCGACGGTCCGTAAGAAATGATTCCTCAGTTTTTATTGGTATCAAATAGAATAGTTAGAAGCAAAGTTACAAACAACTTGGGGAAATAAGTGCCGCCCTAGTATCTGTACCTCTGCGGCGAATTGTGTTAGGGAGATCAACAATTGTAAAATCTAAAAGATTAAATCTAAGAATGATACATTTTCTATTTTGTCGTGTGAAAAATGTTCATAGATACCGTCATGAAACTATTTAAATTTCGGTAAATTCTTTAAAGACCGTCTTTGGTTCAAAACGCTTCATTGTTCCAATATTAGTTTTGACGTCCCGCAAGCCTTAATAAAATGCTGTGCAGCTCATTTCCCAATGTTTGTATGCATACTATAGTTATTTTTATCAAATATAATACAACTACTCTTAAAAAAATTATTGAAGGTTTGACTAATTATGAACAACCAGAAAAAAGTTTGAATTGCTTTGAGAAGAACTGAGCCATAGCAGTATGCAGTATAATTTTACGAAATGCCATATTTATTTTGAAGTGAAACTCAAAATTATCAAAATATAGCCGCTTTTTTGTTCAATATATTTTAGAGAAAGGAAGACATTTTTCCGAATTGCTTTTCGCAAATTGTAAATCACCCAGCTTATTTTTTCCTGCGTTAGAATTACCACCTAGAAGAAATTATTTTTCTAAAAAATTGATTTAACTCCCAGACCAACATAACTTTAAAAATGATATTTCTTATCAAAATAATCTTTGTTATTTTTTTCATTTAAACTAGTTAATATTATTTGAAAAGTTGACTATTCCATATCAATATTAAATTTTCGAATCGCTTTCTCCTAGTTGCATATCAACTGTTCATTTATTTTGCTGTATTGCAATTGGTTTGATTAAAAAAAATTTGTTCTATTTGAAAAAATACAAATCACAGATTGCAAACCGACAACAATCAATACAAGCGACACGTTGCCCATGCTTGACTGTATTCTACGTCATGATTAACTCTACTTAAAAACTACTTGAAATTTCATATTAGTGCTGGAAAATGCGAATATTACTGAAGCATTGAATACATATCTAAGAAATGAATGTTAATTCTAATGGCGTGATGAATAAAGTGTGAAATTCCAAATACATTTTTGAAATTACACTTTGATTTTTAGTGCCTGAAAAAGTGAAAGTTGAGAAACATATTTTAGTGAAATCATATATTTACACGCGCTAATGCAGATCTATATAATTTGATTATTAGTGTATAGTAGCCTGATTAAGCAACTTATATGCGTATCATGATACCTGTATAAGGCATTATACATTTATGCATATATGTACAAAACGTATAAATATAGGAATGAATTGAAAATAATATTCATGTATTTATATATATATATATATGTATAATAATGTGATATAAATATAAGAAAATCATGCACACCTCAATCTTTCTGCCCTCAACCACGGTGCCATGTAGCCTCTCACGTGCCCGGTCCGCGTCAGCACTATTTGCGAATGTTACAAAACCGAATCCCTGCATGCAAGGACAGACAAAACAACATGCATTAAACTCAACTTACAGATTTTTGCGCTTCGCAAGCACTGGCATGTCAACACAATATTTTAGTTTACTATTATTATATTCCTTTAGTATAGAATTCGGAGAGACCTGCATTCTATATTCTTTACAATAATTGAAGGATAGTTTCGAGCATATAATAAAATTTGTTTAAATACGCTGAAACTTACGAAACAATCTATTGTTAGTACATCAAAAAACTTGAATCAAATATTAATAATAAATTTTACTTGGCTTCTCTGTCGTAAAAGCTTATTAAGGTTTAGATAAAACGTTTAACTTCAAATTTGTATGTAATTTTACAAAACATACAAGGTTGCAAATGCGTGATTTTGCTTGCGAAGACGCACCAAACAACGTGCAACAAATAAGTAATATAAATTTATCGAATAAATCATGGGCATAATCACATAGATCATTTTATCATAAGATCATGTTATATCATATATCTTGTTATATAAAATTATGTCACATTATACTGAGTCAGGTGGCTCAAATATTTACTACATAAGTTGTGTTGATATATATTAACATAATTCAAATCTTGAAATATCTTGAATTGTACGATAGGATGCATTAATATTATATACACATGTGTATTTATTCATTTTAAGCATAAAAATGTGTCCATGTACACATAAAATGAATGCACGAATTGTGAACCATTGGTGAAAGGCCTGTCATTAAACAGTAGTTGGATGTCTACGAAAAATTCCTTTTTTTTGTTAATATAAAGCAATCAATTTTGGGTTCGGCCTTATCACGATAACTTTTCATGGACTCTTTGGAACTATTATTTTCTTGTTAAAAAACTTTATCTAGTGAATTATGAGAGTAGACCATTAATTCGTTGCCAAGCATAGTACTTTTTAAAAATTATTATTTAATTTGACCGAACAATAATGTTCTTTCATACTTTGAACAATACTTATATAACACAGTAAGACTTATCAATTAACGTGAATCCAATTCCACGGTAGTGCTGGTAAAACGTGCCGGAGGTCGAAATTGAATCCAGGCTACTGGGATCAATTCGCATCTTACCCAGCTAAAAACGTATTTGCAAAATGAAATTTGCAATATGTAAAACTGTTTGCTGACCTTGATTTATTTAGTTATGCTCGAACAAAAGCTTTCTCCATCTCTGTTTCTTGGCAAAAAATTGCAAATCACTTATCGGACGTTCAATATGCTATACAATGTTTATTAATTTACTTAAAGAAGCCATGCATGAATCAAATAATTCTTCCAGACCCACTTGAAATGACTCCACCCTCAAAGTTAAATAATTATTGCCCGTTGATGAATATTTAATAAAAATTATAAGTTGCCTTATACAAAGTATCTAGCGTATGCGCATTATCGCCGTCACTTACAACTAGCTTCGACACGACGGTTGGCCGCTCTATTTTTTGAAACTCAAAAGTGCTTTCATTTTTATGAAATTCTATTTTGTCAAAAATGTGACAACAGCAATGTTACTTATAAAACTCTAAGACAATACAGAAATTGTTTGTCGAACTGCATCAAGAGAAGACCGGAGCAGCTTATGGTACATTAAAAGTATATCATAGTTTTTGCTAATTATTAACGATGAACAATGAATGGTTTGTAATGAAACACAGTCAGTTATGCTGAGAATTTGTTTATTGAAATCGTTGTGATGAAAAATATAACGTTTAGAAAGCTTTTGGGTGTGTCACTCCTGAGAGACTGAGAGTAACAACATAAAATGTACATTTTTAAAACCGAACCATTTACAAAATCCATTTTTTCATAAATTACATCAAATTAATCCTTTCAGTTACAGCAGCCATTATAGTGGCTACCTATTTTATTTTATTTTTCTATCATTAAATTCTTAAATTCACTAATAAATCTGGAATTTTTTGCATTTTTAGTTACTGAAATGCTCAAATATTCGAATGATCTAGCTATTCTATGAATTAATACAAATTAATTAATGTTATAAACAATGTATGCAAAAAACTGGTATTTTCGTGAATTTAATTCGTTACTGGCGAAATTTGATTATAAAAATATACCAAAAATACTTGGAACTTATTGGCTTATTATCCAACATAACATTATTGTCATTTGATTCACAAAAATTTACGATTGTACGATAAATATGGCGATTCAACATGGCGACCAAAATGATGAAAAAATGACCAGTTTCTCAACTTTGAACATTTTCGTCCGCCATATTGAATTCACCATTTTGAATTTGCAAAATCTTACTTTATACTCGTGATCAGCCACCCGGAAAACAATAAAAAAATTTTAGTGCGTATTTGAATAAATTAAAAATTTTTCGTCTACCATTTTGGATCCGCCATTTGTAATTTGCAAAATCTGACTTTATATTCGTAATCAGCGACTCAAAATACCTTAGGGTAGTATGTTAAATTGAAAATTAAACTATCGTGTTAATTGCGTGACTGAAAGGGTTAAGAAAGTTGCCTAGTAAACATGACTTGTGATAAATAGGAGCTAAAATTCGAGAACATAAAAGTTAATAGCATTCTGAACTCATGCAAACAATTTTTGATATGGCTTATTCTGCAAAATACGGATAATTAATACGAGGAAAATGTCAGGTTTAACTCTTATGGTACAGCCTAAGAAAAATTAACAGAAATTAATATTTTCTGACAGACTTATCAAAATTATTCGGGAAGTCCACAGAAAAACGTTTCTGAAATGATCTTGTAAAGTTTCAGCATTCATTATAACTCTTTTTTAGCGATTAATTAAATACAGCTGGCGGAGAGGTTTGGCAGTTTTTTTTATAGTACACGACTTCTTATACGTATTATTGTGTCCATTCTCTGATTAACAAAATAAGTGAGCATGAGTTTATTTGCAAACTTTATTACCATTTTAATTGATATTTTCCAGTTATAAATTTTAATATACAAGGAGAGGTTCATGCTTGTGGGTGCTCGATTTTCAGGAAAATTTGGGAAAAAATTTAACATAAAAAATAAAAATACACGTGTCTCAGCGTTTTTTTTTTTTTAATATACTCATGGTCGGAAGTTAGGGGGACTTATATGTGAAACGGTCAAAACCGAAATCCACATTCAAACGAAGATAAATCACGAAATAATGAGTTTATCGTAATTTATAGGGCACCGATAGAAAGCGGAGATCAAATCCTTTCATTAGAAAAAATATTTGTCAATATATATATATATATATATATATATATATATATATCAGCTGGAAAAGGGCAGTTCGCTTTGCGCGCGACTCCCCGAACTGTACTTTTTCCTTACCGATTGTGCACTTACCGATTTCACTCTAGATGGACAGAGGGTCATTCAAGGAATCGATAGGTACTGTTGCTGTTCGTAAAAAAAGTAAACCATCCCTATTTAGGTGAGGTAGGAGCGTGGCGGTCCAGCAGTCCGTAGGTTCCTTTAGGTAAGCTTAAGGGTAATCAAAATCAGGGGGTGAGGGGGGGGGATGATTGTACTTAATAAGCACAATCCACCCCAAAAATTTAAAATCAATATTTTTTAACCCGTATAGAAGTCAAAATGGAAGTCCGGAGAACTCCCCAAACTTCCAAACATCTCGCCAAACTGACTAATACAAATACTTATACATCAATATACTACGTCAAACTGACCAACTTCAAAATTTATGTATATATATATATTGTAACCAGTCAACCTCGCGTTACGATTTAAACGCAAACTCGAGCGTGCGCAACCCGTACTTATAGTAGTAAGCATGCGCGGCGAGCGATGCGAGAGAGAGAGAAGAAGCTATCGCACTATGCGCGTGACCAGATTACCGGTGGGCCGCATAATGGGGCCCAACTTCCAGCCAGTGCGCTGCGCTCGACCAGCTGCCCCTACTCCTCTCTCTCGTTTCTCTATGCGCAGCATTGTAAAACGCGGGCTTGACGGGCACTCTCGTTTCGGTGCTCCTACCAGCAAGACAGCTTCGACTCTGATTTCGTGCGACGAAAGAAATACCTGTGGATAGTGAGTGTCTTGTGATCTGTTTTTCCTTTCCTTGCGCCGACCGTGAGGCCCATAGATAGGGTACGATTCCCGATTCTGTACAACGTAAGGCGTGCAGTTGGCGGGGACAATCCCAAAAATTAGATAATTTTCCCACTCCTCACTAACAACCAGTGCAATAGGCTCCTAAGCGGAATTCATTCATGACGAACGACCCGTAGACGGAGAATTGCACTGGGCTAACGATTCCGACAACAAACGATTAACTACGAGCAAAACATCATTCCCGAATTTACACAGACGTATACAACGCGACGAACGAACGAATGTAACACGACTCGATCATCACTAAATATATGAATCTTACAATATAGATATATGCTGTGCCACTGCTACCAACGGTCACGATGGAAATCCGAGAACTGGAGGATAGTACATCGAAAACAGAAGTGAAACAGGCAGCGGTAATGGCAATGGGAAATGTTAATTCAGCACAAGTAGAGATACAATCTCTCAGGAAAGGCCCAAGAGGCACCCAGGTAGCACTGGTAGTAGCACCGAGAGCATTAACTTCTGAGAAGATACTAAAACCCGGCAAAGTTCGAGTCGGCTGGGTCAATGCTAGAGCGCTAGAAGAAACTGGTCCCCAGATGCTTCAAGTGCCTTGTATATAATCACATCGCTGTAGAGTGCTCCAAAGAAGTCCCAGAAAGGCTATGTCTCAATTATGGAGAGCCGAGCCAATTAGTGGCAAAATAGCTAAGGTTCCTAACATAGACATCCTGCAGATTAATCTCAATCGGTCTAGGTCGGCTCAAGATCAATGATCATCTCGGAACAGAACCACGGAATTCACGACGCCATGTGGTTCCGAAATAAAAGAGGGAATGTGGCAGTATATGTCTGCAAAGACGAATTTTATGATGGCAAAGAACTGCCGGCAGGAAACGGCTATGTAGGCGTAGCATTAGGATAGTTAGCTATATACAGCTGTTACTTTTCCCGTAATACCGCAGACATGCTAGTGGAGTTAGATATGGCTGCACTGGTGCATGAGATTAGCAAGTGGAAAGGACCAGTTATAGTTGCGGGCGACTTTAACGCCAAAGCAATGGCATGGATGGGAGGGCCCTAGGATTCGAGAGGCAACATCTTAGAGGAAACGATGGCGGCGATAAACTTTTGTGGCTGTTAACCAACCAGGAAGACACACCTACGAGAATGGGACTTTCAAATCGGTGCTGGACCTCACATTGGCATTTGCGGAAGTAATGAAAGGCATCTCAAAATGGGAAGTGTTAAAAGAGGAGTCACTCAACAATCATCGATACGTATTTGTAAAAATCTCGGGGAACAGATACGAGCAGAATGAAAACCAAACAAAAGGAGGATGGTCCGTCCCAAATATGAACAGGGAAGTATTCCAACAGAGGATAAGTACGACAATAAGTCTGGAAGAACAACAATCTGCAGAAGAAGCAACCGAAATCGCTGTGCAGGTCGTAGCGCGGACGTGCGATGTTTCGATCCCGCACAGGCCGTCAACATACCACAGGAAACCAGCTTACTGGTACTACGAGGAATTGGCCGAATTGAGAAGAGAATGTAAATACCAAGCTAACAAATTTGCTGCTAATTACATTAACAGTGTGCTTTCTCGAAGAGCATTAAATATGAACATTACAAATAAATTTTATTTATGAATATTTTTATCTAATTTTTATTGCTAAAAATGAAAAATAACGAAAAATTAGAGATATTAAAAATACAATAATTTTTTTACAATTGGTCATAACAGTTGACGGAAAGCAAATTTTTGTTAATTATGTGGATTCCATGCGCATTATATAAACCGTTATAGTGTTTGACCGGCAGTGAATTTTTAAATTTTCGATAGCTCGTTTTCAAGTTATCCCTTCACTCTTTAAAATGAGCCCTCACACGATAAATTAGATGATACTCTGCCCGAGTTATCGCTCTTTCAAGTGAACAACTTTTTTTCGGCACGCGAAAATTACCACTTTCAAATTACACAATCGGTCGTAATATTTGACCGGAAGCAATTTTTCAAGCTTATATAATCTCATTTTGAATCTCTCGCTTTGCCCTTTAAAATGAGCTGACACACGATGAATTTAACGATTTTTACTCCGAGTTGTGGCATTTCAAAACGAACTTCTTTTTTGCAAAAAAAGGGAAAAAATTGGAAAATAAAACTTTCTAATAACTTTGAAAAAATTAAACAGATTCACTTGAAAATTTAATCAGAACTGTATCTAGAGAAAAGAAACATAATTGCAAAGTTTCATAATCGTAACTCTAGCCGGTCAAACTTAATCATGGGGACAAAGAAGGAAAGAAAAAGTGACCACATACATACATACATGCACACACACATACACACATACGCACATTTTTGGGGATCCGGACATTTTCTAAAAACATCATATTCGTAATCAGCAACCTCGAAAACGTAGAAAAATATCAAAATTGTGCAATCGAAAATTTTCATTGTTACAAAGCTTTCTCTTCGAGAGAGCAAAAACGACATCGACTACATAAGCGAGCTAGAACAGCTAACCGATCAAATGCAGCAGAGGCGCAAGAGGCATACAAACAAGTAAGAAGAATTCTAAGGATAGCGATACAGTTGAGTAAAAAAGAGTTCTGGAAGAAACTCATCGAGTGAATCAATCAGGACCCATGGTGTCTGCCCTATAAGGTAGTTATCGGCAAGCTTGGCCAGAGGAAAAACCGCACCGTACGACGAATTGAGCCTGAGAAGTATTGTGGAAGTGTTATTCCCAAGAGGCGAAATGCGGACAAGCTTTCCTAATGAGGCAGATGGAACAGCAGGCGAGCCCTTCAGCATTCAAGAGCTGAAGATAGCAGCAAGCAGAATGACCCCTGGAAAAAGTCCAGGACTGAACGACATTCCTAACGAAGCGATGCGTCTGGTGGAGCTAAAGAATCCGCAGCTGCTACTGAGTATCTACAACAGATGCCTTGCCGGAGAGACTTTCCCAGCTAGATGGAAGAGACAGAAACTGGTTTTGATTCCTAAGGGCAAAGTAAGTGCAGCGACTGACCCATCGGCGTATAAGCCTCTGGGTATGATCGATTCGGCAGGTAAACTCTTCGAAAGGCTGATCCTCAACAGAATGGAGAGGGTGATCTCATTGTCAGAAGAAAACAACGAAGGAATCTCTCCGAACCAATTTGGATTTTGCAAGGGAATGCCCACCCTCCACGCCCTACAGAAAGGGCAAGAAAGAGTCTCGGAGGCACTGCTCGATCGAGGAGGCTATTACGCCATCATAGCGTTCGATGTTAAGAATGCGTTCAAAAGATCCCTAGAAGATAAGAAGATGCCTCAATATATTTTATAGTTACCTCACAGGAAAGAAACTAGTGATTGTCACCAAAGATGGAAGGGATAGAAGTCGATCTGATTGCAGGAGTGTCGCAAGGATTAATCAAGGGGCCATTTCTTTGGATTTGTATATACGACGGGCTGCTCAGGCTGAAGCTACCTGACGGAGCATATTTGGTGGGATTCGCGGATGATCTTGCTCTGTTGGTCGAGGCAGAAGAGGTTTGGAAAGTGGAGCTCATAGCCAACGAGGCACTAGAAATTATGGCCAGTTGGCTGAACAGCAGACAATTACACCTTGCGGTGCACAAATGCGAAGCACTACTGGTTACTGGACGAAAGAAATATGACACGCCACAATTCGCTATCAACGGAGGAATAATACCTCTCAAAAACGAAATTAAGTATCTAGAAGTATGGCTGAACAGGAAATGGTTATTCAAACACCATATCAAGTAGGCAGGAACGAAGGCATCGATAGTGTGTACGTCACTTTTAATGCTAATAATGTCGAATATAGGAGAGCCATGGTCGGTTCACAAGAAACTGCTATCGTCGGTCGTGGAGTTGATACAGCTGTACAGCGCATCAGTATGGGCAACAAGAGCCCTGCCGGCGGACGTGGACAAGCATAGGGGCGCGGTCCAGCGCAAAATGAACCTCCGCATAATAAACGGATGGCGGACAGTGTCAAGACAGGCGGCAAACGTGTTAGCAGGCGTGCCCCCCCCCCTTCCCCTCTCCAAGACACAGCCATTAAAAGAAGCGAGATTGGACACAGCCGAGAAGAACAGCGGAGATCTATCCGAAGAATAGACGAACCGCATACGAGAAGAAGCGAGAGAGACATTATTCGCAAGATGGCAAGAGGAATGGAACTCGTCGAAAGACGGACGGTGGACTTATGCACTCATACCTAGGGTCAAGGAATAGGTCCTACGCGAACATGGAAAAATGGAATACAGGCTGACACAGGCAATCAGCGGCCACGGGTGCTTCGAAAATTACCTTTTCAAAAGAGGACAAAGACCGACGAGTAACTGCAGATTTTGCGGAGAAGAAAAGAATGACGCAGAGCACGCTCTATTTGCGCATGCCTCTCGTACGATCAGGATGGGAGGAAAGTATCAGCGGAAATTGGAGTGACATTGTCGAAAGACAATTCAACCGCGACCATGCTGGCATCGCAGGAGAATCGGAATCACATCGCGACCTTCATCAGGAAAGCAATCAAGACCAAAGAAGAAAAGGAGAGAGAAAGTAGAAGAAGAGACTGAAGAATCTACCAGACTGATAGACTAACAAACACAGCATTCGAAGAGGGATCCCCTCGGATTAGAGCAGACGACAACGAAGTAATACTGGAAAGAAGTGCCAGTGGGTGGTAGACGTCGTAGGAGGGTTTTCAGTTGACAGCTTTCAACCGTCAAACGAAAGGGTTTTTAGGCGATATACCGTGTTACGGAGTTCGGCACACGGCGGCATTGGGAGCGAGGTAGTCGGGTAGGCGAACGTTCACGGTCTCTTCCTCGATCTCATCAACAATGTTGGTTAGGTATATAAAAGATTATATATATATATATGGGTGATTTCACGTCATCTCGCAGAGTCGAAATTTTGTTTTCTTTTTTTATTGCATGAAAATGTTCCATTACTATCCTAAAATATGTGTGAATT
>JAWWMK010000011.1:0-10878 GCA_035047105.1 Galeopsomyia nigrocyanea | reverse complement strand
CACAACGATGATAGTCCTAAATGTCAAGAGGCATACTTGCCTAATTTAACTTTGTAAAAGTAGATAAGATACAGATACGTATATATATATATATTTTTCCTTTCAATTTTACGTATTGATATGTTGTGTTATATATATATATATATAATTACGAGGAAAAGGAATATACACATATGTGTATGATTATTCATTATATAAAGAGCGTTTCGTCAACGATTAGCAAAAGAAGTTACAGCAGGAAGAAAAGTAATTTTTTTGCCCACTGCTCGGAAAAGCGGCACTTTAGGTCCTTTTTTTGCGGGCGTAAAATCGGAAAAATCGTGGATGTGTGACAAAAAATCTTTTTATTTTACGCATGGAATTCGATATGTGAAATTACTTTATACATGTCGTAGGCATTTAGAAGAATCCGGCATTTAGCTAACTTCATAGGCTGTTAGCGAACTGCCGGCAAATAGAAGAATGAGGCATCGAAATCGTCATTTCTTTAACTGCCTGGCCACGTTCAGGTACTTAGCAAACTGCCTAGACAGTTAGCTAACTGACGAATGCAGTTCCGCTAAATAGAAGAATCAATATTAATTTTTATGAAATGTATAGCTAAAGCAGCAGTTTCTACTTTTGATTGCTTTATTATGAAAATTATGATGATTTATTTGTTTATAGTTATTTCATTAGGAATATAGCAAATAAATATACAACAGATAAAAATATTTTGCGCCATTTAGCATGCGCGATCAAGTAAGTTGTAACTAGTAGCATTTACACTCAAGTTTATTTTCAATTTACAATAAGGTTCACAGTGCTTCGTTAATATTTTAGAAATTTCATGATGAGGAGTGGCGTTCAGTTGTATTACAATTAGTTGAATGTACTTCCTATTAGATGTAGATTTGAAAAGGTAAAGTGAATCTATGAATTAAGAAATATTTTATCAAAAGCTGATAGATATAATTTGAAAAAATAATGATCGATATTCAAAGGACAAAAAATATAGCTTGCAAATATTAATTCTATTTTATAAATACATAAAAGTAAACTCAAAAATAAAATCGCCACATGATAACGTAATTCTGATTATTTAAATACTGAGGCTAAATCCACGCAAAAATTAAAAAAAGGCTTTCTTGGCTAATTCCTCATTCTAAATGAAGTAAATTATTTACGTAATTGAAAAGAATGCTAAATTAATCACTCCATTTTTCAATCCCCCCCCCCTGCTCCCTGGTTTCGTTACTTTGAATTTTCTTATATCTACGCAAAAAAAAGTAAAAAAATTCAATTATTTTCTCTCTATCGTGATATATTTAGTTAAACTCGCTAAAAACCTTTATTTCGTCTTCCTTGAGTGCCAGTAAAACTTAAAACAATGTTACATATGAAAAAAAAAATTTCATATTGAAATAAATCCATTGCGTAGATTTAGACGCAGTCTTATTTAAACCAATACATATGCAGGCATATAAAAAATATATTGGTTTATTAAAGCCATCATTTTTTTACATAATGAGCCACCAAAAATCGAAACTCCTACTTGAGCTATACGTTTAAACATGATAAACATTGATTCTTCTATTTGCCGAAACTGCGTTGATCACTTAGCTTACTGTCTAGGCAGTTGGGTAAGTGCCTGAACGTGGTCAGGCCATTAGAGAAATGACGATTTCGATGCCACATTCTTCATTTGCTGGCAGTTCGCTAACTGCCTAGGGAGTTAGCTAAATGCCGGATTCCTCTAAATCCCTACGACATACACACATGATATCAAAAAACATTCTGGCTTTTATAAATAATTTAATGTTTTCTTACGAATGCCTATAATTGAAACACAATTCATGTATTTCAGACAGCAATTGCATCTCAGCAGCAACGGCAAACTTTGACAAGTGGAATATTCAATCATGAAAAGCATTCAGCAAGCAGTTCGCAGTCTAGTTTTACGATAGCTTCGAAAGCTTCTGGTATTACAACGACCACTAAATCAGGATTGCTTTCAAATGCAACGAATGCTATAAACCATTTTATTAATAAAAACAGAATCAATTATAGAAATATTGACGACGACCTTTTGTCCACATCTTTAGATGATCTTGATCTCTTATCGTCGAAGTCAAAAGCTCAAGATGTAGAATTAGCTATTGTCAAATATTCTGAGTTTTTGAATAATTTAGTAGGACGTTTGACCGTTGATCAGGATCAAGTACCTTTGAGTGCAGAAAAAGCTCCCATGTTACTTGATCGAGTAAATGAAATAATCAGAAAAGCTTGGGCTGTTCCTACTTATGGTCATGAATTAGGATATAGTTTATGTAATACTTTACGTTTAGGAGGTGGTCTTGATATTTTGATGTCTAATTGTATATCTAATGATGGTAAGCTTCAATTTTCCTCAGCTCGTCTATTGGAGCAATGTTTGACAACTGAAAATCGGTCATACGTAGTTGATAACGGCCTTGAAAAAGTTGTGAACGTCGCATGTATGTGTACTAAAAATATCAACTCGGTTGAACACTCTCGTATTGGTACGGGTATTTTGGAGCATCTTTTCAAGCACAGCGAAGGAACGTGCAGTGATGTTATACGGCTGGGTGGCCTTGATGCTGTATTATTTGAGTGTCGAAAAAATGATGTGGAAACATTGAGGCATTGTGCCGGTGCTTTAGCTAATTTGTCATTGTACGGTGGAGCAGAAAATCAAGAAGCTATGATCAAACGAAAAGTGCCTATGTGGCTTTTTCCATTAGCTTTTCATAATGACGATAATATTAAATATTATGCCTGCTTGGCTATTGCAGTTCTTGTAGCTAATAAGGAAATTGAAGCGGCTGTTTTGAAATCTGGTACTTTAGATCTTGTTGAACCTTTTGTTACATCACATAATCCTTTTGAATTTGCAAAGTCAAATTTAGCCCATGCTCATGGGCAAAGTAAAAACTGGTTAGAACGCTTAGTTCCTATCCTGAGTTCGAAACGAGAAGAAGCTAGAAACTTAGCAGCTTTTCATTTTTGTATGGAAGCTGGAATAAAAAAACAACAAGGAAATACTGAAATATTTCGTTTGATTGGAGCAATAGAGCCATTAAAAAAGGTAGCTAGTTGTCCTAACGCAATTGCTTCAAAATTTGCTGTACAAGCTTTGAGACTTATTGGTGAAGAAATTCCTCATAAGTTGAGTCAGCAAGTACCACTCTGGTCAAGTGAGGACGTACGGGAATGGGTGAAACAAATAGGCTTTGCTGAATACGCAAATAACTTTATAGAAAGTAGAGTAGATGGTGATCTTCTTCTCCAATTAACAGAAGAAAATCTTCGTGAAGATATCGGTCTTACCAATGGTATTAAAAGGAGAAGATTTACAAGGGAGCTACAGAATTTAAAAAAAATGTCTGATTACAGTAGTAGAGATGTAGGAAATCTAAATAATTTTCTTCAGTCGGTAGGCTTAGAGTTTTCAATTTATACATATAGTATGCTAAATGCTGGAGTAGATAAGGATTCTATAAAAAATTTAACCGAAGACCAATTGCTCACTGAGTGTGGGATTACAAATAGCATACATCGGCTGAGAATATTAGATGCTATAAAAAATACGCAGTATAATCAATTTAATCCCATTGACAATGAATCACCCGATAAATCGCTTGATGTGTTTGTTAGTTATAGAAGATCAAACGGTTCACAATTAGCTAGTTTACTGAAAGTTCACCTACAACTTCGAGGATTTTCAGTATTCATTGATGTAGAAAGATTGGAAGCTGGAAAATTTGACAATAATCTTTTACAAAGTATAAAACAAGCCAAACACTTTTTACTCGTCCTCACACCAAAAGCTTTGGAGAGGTGCATTGAAGATGTAGATTGTAAAGATTGGGTTCACCGGGTATTTCTTTATTATAACGATTATTAGTCCTTAGTTTTTTCTGTTAATAACTTTTTATATGCTTGTAGGAGATCGTAGCTGCATTACAGTCACAGTGTAATATAATTCCAATCATAGACAATTTTCATTGGCCTGAGCCAGAACAACTACCCGAAGACATGAGAGCGGTCTGTCACTTCAATGGAGTACGATGGATCCATGACTACCAGGATGCTTGTGTTGATAAACTTGAAAGGTAAATGAAAAGATAATGACTAGTTTGAATTTATTTTCAACCGACTAGAAATAATATTCCTTTCCTATTATGATCATTACGATAAGTTGAAAGATTAAATGATAGAAGAAGATTAAATCCATGCAATCAGTGAAAATTGATTATAAAATTGTCAATTGTACGGAAGACTTCATTCTCTCTAATGTTTTGAAAGTAATGTTTCACTTTCCTTTCTAAGGCTACATTTAATAATTATTTATTATTTACGCTGTTTGCGAATTTGGTGAATTAATGAGATTTTGAGAGAATCGAACGAATTTCACCGAGGATGTCGAAATTTAAGCATGTATTGATTAAGTATGTATTGATCAAAACCCTAAATTACTCATCAGCCAGAACCAGAATCTGAATCAAACTGAGTCGAGTGAAAGGTTGCTGTGGTGAAAGTAGCAGTACGATGGAAGGTGAGTTGGATTATAATGCACACATACCACACAGAACCTCATCTAATTAAATTGGCATTGATTCACAAACATGCTAGTGCAAATAAGTAGTTAAAAAGCGAGCGCTCCACTACATCAGGGACAACATCCTCTATGCTAGCTACTATCAATTTGACAGATTCCAACGATCTTTCAAAAACGACACTAATAAAAGTAAGTTGATCGAAATGTTAACTTTCAAGGGTGCCAGAGAATGTTTGATCTACAAAATTTAAATTTATTAAATAGAATTGATGCAACCAAAATAATTATAAACTCTTACCTTCAAAGTAGATTATTTAAGCAATCATTTCATACACTCATATGGTTGATTCCGCCATAAGTTGCAAAAATGAAGCTAAAAAATTTTTGACCCAAAAATTATTTAAATAAAAATCAAAGTTAGTTATGGAAGTCTATGCGGTTTTCAATTCATTCTGATGACTAGAACATGTTTCTGAAATTATTTTACAGCAACTAATTTACACATTGAGAATCGGTAGAAGATTCTACTCTCATTTGCCACGGAATTGACATCCACGGAATTGACTTTTCAGCCTTGTTTTGCTCTTAAAAAGTATGAAAAGGTTTATAAAAAGATTTTTCTGCTAATAATTTTGCTATTCTCAATATGTACTAATGGAAAATGATCCGAAATGTTGTATAAAACGCTTCTGTTAGTAGATTTTACTGTATCACGGAATTGAATCGCATATTTGTGCAATGATATTTAATCAACAATAATTAATTAACTCGAGACTAAATTGACACGGATTCTCGGTAGTCTTTTGGATGGCATTTGACTATTTGTAGTATGCACTCTCGAAATTTGACACCAGGTAGAATTTATGCCTCAATTTTTCTTTTTAAATTGCAATTTAAATTGTAATTGAGATTTTCTTTTAATTTTCTGGACAAAATATGTACGACTGTTTTTACGTGTAACTTTAGCAATATTTGTATTATATTGATATTGTTAGATCCACAATCGATTACAGTTTAAAATGTACCAATTTGAAATATTGATTTGCATGTTATCGGCTCGTACCGTCGTTTTAAATCATAAAATTGCAGTTTTGGACATACCACGGAATTGACATTTAGTACTTAATACATCTCTTAGAATTTATATAAATGAATCCGTCTAGAAAATATTTTTGGAGATTTTCTAAAAACATACCTCTTAGATAATTCACTCTACAAATATTTTTTTTTGCTTAGAAAAAACTTTAAGAATCGTGGACAATGAATTTGCGAGTTATGGTGGAATCAACCATAATATGTAAAATTAGCGTTTGAATAGCTGGTGCAGTATTATAAGCCACCCATGACCAAAAACCCTTTACCGTAGACTTCGAATATATGAGCAATTCCCCGAAAAAATTCCTTATTTCGGCACCATTTCTCAAATATGTCAAACAAGGTGCACGCTCCTAGTTCTTTCAGTTTATTATTCTATAAGTTATCTGAAGTCGGAAAGAATTGGGTCCATCATCGGGAATATTCGTGCCACTCTTTTCTGCCGTTGGAGGTTCTAAAATTAATCGAAAAACGAACACGATATTTGATGCTTGCAAATTCGAATTATACTAGTCAAAATACGCCAGAAACTATATTTTGTTTCTTTTTTCTACTCAAAATTTCGACTCCAGTAAAGCTCAGTAACGTACAATAGTACATACGATCTCAAAACTAATGAAATTACAAATCTGACACGTTTAATGAAATATTTCGTTTCAAAAACGTTCTATAATACACAGCAAAGTCCTGCCGTGGGATCATTTCTCGGTACAACACAACTGTGACGTGGCGTCGCTACCTTTGAGACCCCAAACCTCATAGCGAGAAAGTTTTAAATCTTTTATTGCTCTTATGCGTTCCGTTTTACAATTGAATGTCTGCTGCAATATCTTATTATTTTTAATTCGTTCACGAAGTAAAATTTGACTACTTATTTGAATTTCTACAGTGTGTTGTTCAGATTTCAAAAATATTCTCCCGCTTATCAATGTCCGGAAAGTATTAAATTTTTTTTTCAAATGTTCCGCAATCTTGTTTTTAAATATTTTTTTATTTAACTTAAAATTTATTTCATCGTGCGACAAGAGTCGAAATTTCGAGGAGAAAAAAAAGAAAATATGCTTTCCAATGTATTTCGAACCGTAAAATTTGAATTTGAAGTCAGATCTATGTTATCATCTTTCTTTTCTTATTAAATTCCAAAAAAACTATAAATAAACATAAAAAATCACGTTTATGTTTTTCGATGATACCAAAAAACCATAAATAAACATAAAGAATCACGTTTACGTTTTTCATTGATATCAGCGCTATTATAGGCAAAGAAAGGGTGTCACGAACTGGACCAAGTTATTTTCGGGTTGGGTACACCTTATAGAATGATGAAATCGAAAAGATCTCGGAAAATAGTGAAGGAGCTGCCGCCATCAAGCTCTAGCGCGGGATAACCAACAAAATTCCAAACTACTTTGGAACAGCAACAACTGGAGGAACATGCATTCTTGCTCGCTCGAAAGCTCCAGTAATTCCAACAACTTCAGTAGCTGCTGCTAAGCGGGCACGAGACGACAGTTAGCACTATTACACTGGCGCCTAATCATGGATTATAATTTTCAAGTTTTTCTTTTTGGATATACAAAGTATAAATTATCTAAAATCACCATTAAAATCACGGCATAAACGCCACTAAGTCTGAACATAATCTTGAAAAGTGTAAAATACAGCACTGGGCTGAGAAATTTACGCATAATACTCACGCCCAAAAATGTGAATAACAAATTTCAAGTTGCAACAACTTCAATATAAGTATAAGCTTTGAGTATCAAAATCATTTCACATTCAAACGAACATAATTATTTCAAAATTCTACATATAATTTCAATTTCAAAATTTCATTTCACGAAAATATTCAACATTTTCTTTTTTTCCAACTCATTAACTTAATAAGTTTTACGAAAATAAAATTACAAACAACTTGAAAAAAGTAACGTCACCAATGAGTAACTTCGATTATAGAAAAATACGTGGTGGTCGGGCGATTATTCGGAATAGTGAAAAAACAAAGGCGATTACGCAACTTCAATATACAAATCAGAGTAATGTAAATACGTGCTCGACAAACAAAGCGCTTGAGCATCGTGCGACTATCACATGTTACATAACATCCTACGCAAATTATTTCAGGTCCAAATACTCGTTATTGTTTTGTTAGATGGAAAGATTGAAATCAGTTGTAAGAAGTCAGAAGGGATGATTGTAAAGTTTCAAGAGAAATGTTTTTAAAGTATTGCTAAGTAGAGCTAGAAGGATTCAAAACGACTTTTGAAACGAGATTTTATTTATTATACAGCATTGCTACATGAGCAAATACGAGACAAGAATTATTTTTGAGCTTACTGGAGTTCACTTCGAAAGTAGACAAATAGGACGATTCAACGGCGAAGTTAATTCAAACGACACTTGCGCTCGCAGTCGAAATAACACCTCGCGCTAGGTCAAGGTTCTTACGATTACTATAAATCGTACGTAGATAAACGAAAAGACTGCTTTTGTTACATTTAGCATAGTCACTTAATCTCGCCTGAATTCCTCATTCAATTCAATTTTACACTGTAAAATTCATGCACAACTACAGTCGACAATCGAAAATTTAACAATAGTATGATTATCCGCTAAATATAAATTATTTTGGACGAACATTGTTAGCCTATAAAGCATGCATTAAAACGAAATAAAACTTCGATAGTACTGTTAACATAACTAGCCAAAAATGTCAAAGTAAACTCGAGTAGTATTCACCAGCCATGCAGCATCCTCTATAGTAATCGTCACCATAATACTGGCATCAACAAGCAAAAGAAATAATTCAGTTTTAGTAACGAGAGCGACACAACAGATTGAAGTTACAAATGCAACTTATGCCCCGCGCACAGCTAGAACACAGCAGCAGTCGACTACACGAAGACCAGCGAAAACACACGAACGAGACGGAGACAGCTTGTCTCCTCTTTCCTGTACTACAGCAACGGCGTGTACTATCGCATATACTTCTCGATGCCTGACACAAAAGTCAAGCAGATCACCATCGGTACGACTCAACATGACCATACCATTATCAAAATCATCGCACTCAATGAACATCATCAGCACAAAAGTGAAGAAAAAAGTAGTGCCAAAGTGAAAATTGACAATTTTTTAAAGTTTGTACTGGTATCGGTTATGGTTTTGAAAAGGCGCGTATATGTATGCATACATGGGTGATAGTCGTCAACAGGTGTACAAGCGTATTTAACACAATAGTTTATAATTTTTTTTCTTCAATATCAACATTGCAGATCGGTAATATTTTAAAAAATAGCCACAGCAATACGATAATTGATTGTATTACGTTCGAACTTATCACTGTTTTAATCATTCACACATTAGTCGTATATGTGTTCTCGTAAGCATACACGCATAAAAGAAAATATACAGTGAGACATTCAAAGAAAAAAAAAATGAAACAACCACCTTCCAAAATTAAATTTGACAGAACTGCATATTTTACATCTTAATTATAACTATCTTCATGCGCTTATATGTAAAATAAAGACTAATACGAAAATTGTATCACATCTCATCCATACTTATTAAGCCCGAATGCAAACAGGGAGAGAGAGAAAGAGGAGGGAGAGGGAGAGAGGGGGAGAGAGAGGTAGAGAAAAAGAGAGTTTCACTGAGGTGGAAATTTAAAATAAAAGGAGGCGTTATACCATATGGCGGATATACTAGCATAATAAGTAAGTTAGCATGATGATCAAGCCCGCACCTATGAAGTAAACAAGTATTTTGTATGTCTGTATGGCGTCTTTCATGCATTGATTTTAATTCTGGGATACAGCGTTTTTATTTCCAAGGAACCCATATATGAGCTCGAAAATCTTTTCCTTCGGCAGGGATTTCAATTTGCGATCAAATGCTTTGCGTTGATTAAGCGCTACTTCGAGTAGATTAGGTAGTACTCTCGCTGCTTAATTATATTCAAGCGCCGTTAAAAAGTCATGTACGATACGTTTTTTTCTAAATGGTTTTCAATTCAAGGTCCAAAAGAAACGTAATTGAATTGTCACTACCAACGCGATGTTTGCACAGTTGCACGAGATTTCATGCCTGATTGAACGCGTACTCTATAATGACTTAATTAGCTCGGATGAACGTTGCTAAGAGATTATGGTGGGTAAGTCGCTAGTTAGTTGAGCTCAGAGAGTATGCTTGGATTCTGCTAAAGATTCGCGCAGTAGCAGGTAAAATCTATCTCTGTGTTTAAGTTCAAAATTTCGGAACATCCGCATTAAAAATTATTTATTTTTTATTCTTGTAGGCTTTGATGATATTTTCGCGCACAGATATGAATCAGAGATTAATTTCTGCATGTCACAGAATTTTTTCATAATTTTTTCATTTTTTAATATCTTTATAGTCAAGAAAATGTGCACTTCTCATATTATATGTAATCTTTAATTTCTCGGGTTTAAGACTCTAGAGGATTACAAATTTCAAACACGTCTTCAGAGAAATTTATGAAGCTATCGTTTATGTTTCAAACGATGCTTATTTTTAATACTGATAGCCATCACTCCCTTAAAGAAACAGAATATATAGAAACCATTGGTTCTAAAAAAAAGTGGTATATGAATCCTTTGAGTTAAAAGTTGAACCTATACAATCCGCGATCATTAAGGGAACCGCCCATTAAGAAGGTTGAAATGCCCTTGTTTCAGAATTTATTCATTTAGTTATTCTCAATTCAACAGGCACTACTGCCTTTTTACACGGACAACAACACTTACAAGGGGAGGACCAACCCTTTGGGTCATGGATTCTCCTCAAACTTGGTCAGTGGCTTTCTTTTGCATAGAAATGAAAGTTCCTCGAAGGATTCTGTCCCATATGCCTTTGTTCGGGAGTTATCGGGCCTTATATGTGGAATATTGAAAAAAAAAATCTCTCTAAATGAAAATAACTCTTGAAATATTGAATCTGCCGTAATTTCAGAGTTACCAATAGAAAGCTGAGATCAAATCCTTCTGTTTAAAAAGAAAAGTTTGTCAAAAAACTCCAATCCGTTCATAAGTTATGTCGCGATAAAGATGTTCATAATAATCTAGCACTTTTATATGTAGAATTCACAACTCGAAAGAGTTGAGTATCACCCTCAGTGGTATATGTTAAGAAAGCCAATTGAGAACAATTGACTTATCGATCTAGCGAGGGCAAGATTTTTCAGATGGAAGAAAAACATG
>JAWWMK010000009.1:0-17033 GCA_035047105.1 Galeopsomyia nigrocyanea | reverse complement strand
AATTTCAATTTCATATTTCTAAATACAGTTTTGCATTTCTTTGTTCAAATAAAGAAACGCAAATGTAGAAGAATTCGGAAAAAATTCATTTCGACCAATTATTATTAACGTATAATGGCCAATTTCTAGTTTATTTCTTAAGTATTTATTAATAATTAAGAAATTACCATATAATTTATCATGTGAAAATAGCACTTCTTGATAATAAACGTTGATACCGAAACTTATTTTTCAGCATCAAACATTATTTTCACCTGCCTTGTTTCTCGAAGTGGCGCAATTGGGTATACTAACTTTCTCACACCAAAAATAGCTTGATTCAAAGTGTGATGACTCTGGTTAGACTTAACCAAATTAATCGTGCGGGGCATAATTTTAAAGGGTAAACGGCCAGCTTTCGAACGAGACCACGTACGTTGACAAATTCGCTCGCGATAAAAAGTTGTGGCAATTTGAAATCTTAGTAGCGTAATTGGGTAGACGTACCTTATTTAGTTAATTATTATTAATAACAATGTAGGTTTATATGTAAATGAACGGTAACTTAAAGTAAGGTACAAATGCTTGATTCTGGAAATATTTTATCAAGAAATATTCCAGAGTTTAATTATTATTATGCGTTTATTCGCTAAAATAGTTAGAAAACTCTATAACTCTTTTTGTGTTTTTCTCTTTTTCTGGCTTACTCGTGCATCTGAGGAAAAACTCGTTGAGAGGATTTTGAATTTTATAAATTTTGTTAATCGATTGACATTAATGAATTTGTTGAAACTATAAATTTATAAAAAATATTTGTTCTAATGATAAATTCTAAGGGACATAGAAAAGCCAAAAGTCGAGGGGAATACATGGGACCGGAAGCCGATTGCATTTTTATGACTCTTTCTTCTGTCTATCGCAGTCCCGAAAGGTTTCCATGCATGTTGCATTTGGTTGTAATGTCGCCGTTGTTAGACCAAAGATGCGGCGTGGCGCTTCCCGGAATCGTAGGCTTGGCTCAATGTTAGTTTTCCTATACAATGTATTAGTATATCTCTATTATAATTTCGGCCGGCGTTCTCTCGAGTTTTCCTAGTGCGTGCATGTATACTAATCTAATCATGAAGGAAAGAGCGACAAGAGGTTCTTGAACTCCGAATTATAAATATTGAAATAAAAATACGTTTAATTTATATTTCTATTTCTTTTATTTTATAAAGTTATTTTACAGAAAAATTTCAAAAATTCACAAAAACGGCTCCGACGTTACAATTTTTTCTTCAAACCGCACTCGTTTCATTTTGTACGTGCTTTAGTATATCGAAAAAACAGAGAGCTAGTAATTCGGTATCAACAATATTCGCAGGATCAAAGTTCGGACATTGAGCTATTTCTTCATATGCGCTTATATTTGATCTATTTCTTATAATTGCCAAAAATTAATCGTATTTCGTAGTTACTTTTTTCATACGTGAAATCAAGTAACGTTGCATGATGGTTGCAACGGGTGGATCTGGCAGGTAACTATTCTACCGTCCTGCCAGTTCACTGAAAAAATTGCAACACTGTAGCTGCTCAGCTGCTAGCAAAATCGGCAACACCGCTGAGGAGCTTCTGCCCGATCTCTCGTCGCTGTAGCACATAGCACACACATACTCACGCAAACTTAGACCTGTCTGTGTGAATTGCTAACCTCCAGTGTATGCATACACCGCCACACAGACGGTCTGAGCCATCTCACAGCCAATGAGTGGGCAAGTCTCAACGCGTCAGAGTGGGGATACTTGCTGCTCACTCTCCGTCTCTTGCGGCTCGCTGCCGCAAATCACTCGTAGTTTGGCCGCTGGCTTGCACGTTTTAACAGAAAACCTCAACGCTACTCTCTGTGTGCCGACGTGCAACAACGCCGCGGCCATCTTCTCAAGCCTGAAAGAAGGAAGGAAGGAAGCTGAGGAGGAACACCGTCGAACACAGCGTTTCGCGAGTGTTGCCCTTGCTTTATTCCACACGTGCAACTTTTGACCGGCGACACTTTACGGGACGCAGGTCGCACATATAGGAAATTTCATTGTCCAAGTAACCTTGTCCTCACCTTCCCAAACTCGTCTACTCTGATCGGCAACGAAGTCTACGAGCGCCAGGGATCTTCACAGCGTAAGACTCTGATTTCATTTGCTATTAAGATTTGTATGTTCGTCGAGCGAATGCGTGGATTATTGCATTTTGCTACTTATACATTTGAAAAGTCAAACTGTTTCCTTGCATTCTTTGTATCATAAAAGTTGATCAATGAATTTCTAACCTAAAGATTGAGAACACGAATTATCGTTTCTTTGAAATTGAATGAATCTTGATTTATCGCATGTGATCATTTCACAATACATTGCTTATAACGCATTGTATATATTAATGAATTTTGATACAAGCAAAGCGCTGATCATTATTGATATTTCATGTATTTTGAGTGAGATGGTTGGTATTCATTTTGAAATCAATTCTGCGTGTACTTTGAGATTTGAATCGATTGAAGTTGCTAATTTGTTTCTTGTAGCAAGAAACATTGAATAATTTATATTTGCATACTACATGATCTGAATTTTGTTCGTCGTAACGGATTTGTGTGAATTAATCGCAGATACGTGCGACGAGCATTTGACACTTTTCTTACGATTTCGTTTCTCTCTGCTTGTTACAGAGGATCTGTTTCTGAAGGAGAGAGAGAGAATCGTGTCCACACCAGGTTGAAGGACTATCCCTCGTGTCAACCGCGATATTAATATTTTGTTTTGCTCGCGTGATCCAGCCAAGCAGTTTGCGATACGTAGAGTAGATACAAAACACTTTTTCGGCTCGTCAATACAGTACTTAGTTTACTATTTGTTGCCACACGATACATGTTCTTTTGACTGATAATATACGATCACTTTTACCCAATATTTTGGATTCTCATTTTATAAATTTACTCTACAAAAAACCATTACTGTCTTAACCCGAAAATAAAAATACAAAATTTATAGACACCGAACCAACTGTTGCATGATAACAGAATCGTACAAATTTAATAAATTTGACACGTTTCGCGTAAAATAATTATAGTCTTGTCCACTGCTACGAAGCTTACTGCTTTTTTGCTGCCCGCTCTGCCAAACTCTAGCAAGATTCCGTTGCAAGCCAAGTTTGGAAGCGTCATGGCTTCATTTTCAAAGTACTCCCAAATTTGATGTCTCTTACTGTAGACTTCATCAAAGAAAACTTCGTTCAAAAGCACCTCTTCCATTTTCCATAAACCATTTATCAAAATCATTTTAACTTTACTCGATCAATAGATGAAAAAACTAATATTTCATGCTACGTTGAAAGAGACAAATTTCGATAGGCAAAGCATTTTGCTCAAGGATGAATACGATATACCGAGGGGGAGACTAATTACAGGTATGCATACCGTCACTGCATCAAACGAATTAAATATGCACCCCACGCTAACACCCGCAGGTGTGTGGGCTCACTAAAGAACTTTCGAAAAAATAATATTTCATGCTACGTTTAAAGAGATAAATTTCGATAGGCAAAGTATTTTTTGCTCAAGGTTGAATAATGACAACGTTCAACGATCTTTCAATCACCCCCTTTTTCCAACATATTGTAAAAAAGAAATTCTTTGAAAAGTCGTCGAGTGCCGGCAGTACAATTTTTACATGAAAAAATATTTTTTTCGTAATGGAAGCAAAAATATTCGTTCCATAAGTACATATAGGTTATTAATTATGCACCCCTCGCTGCTTCACACGACCTTGGCCGTACTGTTGCAACTGACCAAAAAATCAATAGATGTAAGGGAATGCTTAAAAATTAATTATTCATCGATAATTATAGGTTACCACCCTCAGTCCCCGTCAGCTAGTTATAGATTACCACCTTCTGTCCCCGTCGACAAGGTTACTACCTCGTAAATGTTAAAGAGTAAGGGTAAACAGTTAAACGTAACTGATTCTGATAATCCAGTACAATTTTTACATGAAAAAATTTTTTTTTTTCGTAGTGGAAGCAAAAATATTCTTTCCATAAGTACATATAGGTTATTAATTATGCACCCCTCGTTGCTTCAGACGACCTTGGTCGTACTGTTGCAACTGACAAAATAAATCAATAGACGTAAGGAAATTGCTAAACAATTAATGATTCATCGATAATTATATATGTATGCGTATGCTTCGTTACATCATTTTTCGAATTTGCTATCTAGATAATTATAGGTGCAATTTAACGGTTTTTTCTTATTTGAATGTTAAATAGTAAGGGTAAACAATCAAACGTAAATGATTTTTTAATTTTGTAAACCATTTATCAAAATCATTTTAACTTTATTTGATCAATAGATGAAAAAATAATATTTCATGCCACGTTTAAAGAGACAAATTTCAATAGGCAAAGCATTTTTTGCTCATGGTTGAATAATGGCAATGTTCAACGACCTTCCAGTCGTCGAGTGCCCACAGTACAATTTTTACATAAAAAAATATTTTTTTCGTAGTGGAAGCAAAAATATTCTTTCCATAAGTACATATAGGTTATTAATTATGCACCCTTTCAGACGAACTTAATCGTACTGTTGCAATTGACAAAAAAACAATAGATGTAAGGGAATGGCTAAACAATTAATTATTCATCGATATAATTATAGGTTACTACCCTCAGTCCCCGTCGGCTAATTATAGGTTACCATCCTCAGTCCCCGTCGACAAGGTTGCCCCCTTGGCAACCCCTATGCCCCTTGGCAATTTCCTATGTTCCTTTGGCAACGCCCTATGCCCCCTTGGCAACCCCCTCGCTCCCTTTGGCAACCTCCCTCAAAGGGGCGTGGCTTGGATTAACATTACTTCCAATCTTAGAACTCTCATCGTACAACTACTCATAACATTTATTAAATCACCTTGGCAATAAGGCCTCTTACAAAATGTACAGACTTTTTTACAAGCTTTGGTACGCACTAGACGAATGTTAACGTTGAATTGAACTGTTGTGCGTCGATGGTAAGCTTCTTTTTTTGTTGCTGGTTTTCTCGTGACTACGCAACGTATCTAACAAAAGCTCATCCGACTAAAAAATAGAAACTTAAAAAAAACAACTGAGCGATTACTAGAACGATAATTTCAATTCATTCTTCGCGCGGCCTAACGCATACCAATATGTTTTACACCTATTATTGTCGCGGCTCACCTGTAATCCAACCTATGGTGAAAATCTGTAACCGTCACGTTACGGCCAAGTGCGACACAAATAAAATGTTACGTAACAAATGAAATGCTACAAGGATTTATAGTTACCAACGGGTTTCTGTTTTACCAAGCCACACGTTTTTCCCAAGTTTTCTATAAACAATCCCATCATCCAAATTTTTCGGAGTTGTCCGCTCTTCATTTTTTCAAGCATCTGCCAAAGCTTTGTGACTATTGATTTGTTTGTTTTTCAGAAAAGTGGAAAAAACGGACTGAACGCAGTGCGAGAGCAACGGAAGAATATTTCTCATAAGTTTTTCCAACTTTTTCAACAAAAAAAAAAAACAAAAAAAAACCAATCGTCATAAAGCTTTGTCAGATACCTTTAATTGGAGAATTAAAACGCGGACAACACCGGAAAATTGTTAGTAAAACAGTAATATTTACAAGTATTCGACGCCCACTGAAACCATATCCCGATATAGGTATTGCTAGCTATAGGTTTCTCGCTACAAATATATTTACTCAAATCATGAAAAGTCAATTACCTGATATGGAAATCGAGACCTCACCTCAACCTCAACTTGAACTATGGTAAAATAAATGCATTTTCTTATAGCGTCCAGTTGGGAGAAAAATCAGTTAAACCGGAAAATTTTCCCCTCAAATCTACAAGTTACAAAACTAAGCCGAATCTCGTAATGTCTGTTCCGTCGCCCTTTAAATAGTTGGAAATACTTTGATGTGAAACTCTTTTGAATTCTGGATTGTAATGTTATCTGTAATGTGAAGAAAGAGAATACCTGAAAAGAATCAGTTAATGGAAGATAAAAATCTTTTTAGTGAACTAGGAAAGTTATGATAGCATCAGTCACGTAAAATTTCAATGTAAATTGAAATCTTGACTTTACAGTGTGACAAGTTCTCTTCTTGAATACTCGTGTTTACTTTCAGACCTACTTAGCTATTAATTTCAACTTACAAGGGGAGACCACACCCTCCGGGTCATGGATTTTGTTTAAACTTGGTCAGTGGCCTTCTTTTGTATAGAAATGAAAGCCCCTTGAAGAATTCTGTTCCATAGGCTTTTGTTCGGGAGTTATCGGGACTTATATGTGATATAGCTAAATATAGATCCCCTATTTAAATCGTAATAACTCTTGAAATATTGACTATCGTAATTTTAGGGTTACGAATTGAAAGCTGAGATCAAATCCTTTTGTTTAAAAAAAATTGTCAAAAAATTCCAATCCGTTCATAAGTTGTGTCGATTTGAATTTTTCATTCATAATACTTAATAAAATTTTCAGAGCCCCAAAAGTGCTCGATTATTATGGAAATCTTTATAGCGATACAACTTACGAACGGATTGGATTTTTTTGACAAATATTTTTTTAAACAGAAGGATTTGATCTCAGCTTTCGATTGGTAACTCTAAAATTACGATAAACTCAATATTTCGAAAGTTATTTCGATTTACATAGGCACTCTATTTTCCAGTCTATCCGGTATAAGTCCCGATAACTCCTGAACAAAGGCCCATGGGACAAGATCCTTCAAGGGACATTCATTTTTATACAAAAGAAGACTACTGACCAAGTTTAATTAAAATCCATGACCCGGAGAGAGTGGTCGCCCCTTGTTAGTTCAACCTTTAGCCAATCGGTTGCGTTTTCTAGAGGCTGCAATTTTTGAGCATCCTTGATTTACCTTGGAGAAATTTTGGGACTTGTAGCTAACAAAATAATCACCTATAAACTATTTTTATTGGTAATTCTGTTTATTGATATGTAAAAATATGATTATATTTTCCATACTTGTCGAAATAAATCTTATTTGTAACGTAAATCAATCATAATATCAACTTGCGTTTGAGCAACGAAGATATACACTTAAGCATAAGTCTTAGTTGCTTTAAGTAATTGAAATTATATGAAAATATTAGAAAGCCGCGGTGGCTCGGGGACAGAACGCAGGACTCCCATGCGGGAGACCTGGGTTCAATTCCCGGTGGGTACCTCTGACTTTTTTCAAAAAGTGTATGTGCCAAAACCAACACCGTGGTTCTCGCAGTGGTTCGGATTCCACTGGGCTAGTAAAATTAAATACTAAGCCATTAAACTGTAGGTCCAGTAACCAAGGGATGACAACCTTGGTTAGCTATAGGCTTCGTCACACTTGAACCGTAGAAGCATACATATGACTACTTTGGAACGCGGTAGTCCGATGCTTCTCGAGAACACTTCCCCACACATGGAGTGGTGAGTGGGAGTGCCCCTTAAAATCGCTTCGCGATGAAGGGTAGAGGCAGAAAATAAACTAAACTAAACTATATGAAAATATTTTTCATTTATTAAAAGCCGGAAAAAACTGACAACATCTTTTAATATAAGGCCCCAATCGTGAAAATAAATAGAAATAATGAAAACCAAAAAAAATAGACAAAAATCAAGTACATGGAAAAAATTGTTACCAAAATGAATTAAATATAATAATAAATAGTTTTCTTTAATTATTGATGCGATTTACTTAATTGTATATTAATTTTTATGTTTCAGGTACTTACATATCCAATGCTAAGTTACATAATCAAATCTAAATATTCAGTTTATTAGAAAGAAAATATAAAAACTTAAATACATAAGATGATGTTTTTGGCAAGAATAAGATTGTTTATTTTATTTTCAATTTTCATTAAAATCTCCTCTACAAGTGCTGATGATATCGTAGAATCGTCTAATAATATTGATACTCAGATATCTTTACCTTCAACTTCCTCGCTATCGTTTTCATCTGCTACTAATATTGTAACAAATAGCAACACTCGTGCAGCATTTTCGAGTAATAGCTTTGAACAATCAATCATCCACATTGAATCATCAAACACTATGAGTAGTCGTTGTGAAGAAATCACTATACCTATGTGTCGAGGAATAGGATATAATTTCACAGCAATGCCTAATGAATTGAATCACGACACTCAAGAAGAAGCCGGACTTGAGGTTCACCAATTTTGGCCTCTTGTTGAAATAAAATGTTCTGTAGATTTAAAATTCTTTTTGTGCTCAATGTATACTCCAATATGTTTACCTGAATACAGCAAACCGCTTCCGGCTTGTCGGAGTGTTTGTGAACGAGCTCGCTTGGGATGTGCTCCGTTAATGCAACAGTATGGATTTTCGTGGCCTGAACGAATGGCTTGTGAAAGATTTCCCTATCAAGGAGATTCGGAAAATCTTTGCATGGAGCAAGATAATAAAACAACATTGCTTTCTACTGATATGTCCATGCATACGCAGCCACCGGTATCTTTGCCCAAACCTACCAAGTCATCGAAGGGGATTCAATCACCGAAATGTAAAACTGGAAAAAATCTGAAAATTTGTCAAGAAAGTGATTGCAAATGTAGATGCAGACCTCCACTTATATCGATTGTCTCACCTGTACAAGAGAATGACGATATGTCTAATTTTGATACATTTGGAATTTCTGCACATACAAACTTAATTTTAACGCAAAAGTTAGATATAGTGGGGGTTCAAAATTGTGCTTTGCCATGCCATGGAGCATTTTTAACTAGTGAAGAAAAAGATTTCGCTGCAATATGGCTTACTTTGTGGAGCGGTTTGTGTGCGGCAAGTACTCTTGCTACAGTTATCACATTTTTAATAGACACGCAGCGTTTCAAATATCCAGAGAGACCTATTGTTTTTCTTTCAGCCTGTTATTTTTTGGTATCTCTTGGATATTTATCAAGGAGTATATTCGGGCATGAAGTGATAGCTTGTCATAAAAATATACTCAGATATGGTACACATGGTCCTGGCATGTGCATAGCTATTTTTTTATTAATTTACTTTTTTGGAATGGCTTCGTCAGTTTGGTGGGTTATTTTAGCATTTACTTGGTTTCTTGCGGCGGGTTTAAAATGGGGAAACGAGGCAATCGCATCGTACTCTCAATATTTTCACTTGGCTGCATGGATGGCGCCATCTGCTCAAACAGTATGGGCTCTTTTATCTGGAAACATTGGTGGCGATCCAATAGCTGGCGTCTGCACAATATCATCAGAAGGCATTCAAGTATTTATAATAGCGCCATTATTAGTGTATCTTTTGTTAGGAACAACATTTTTATTTGCTGGATTTGTTAGTCTATTTCGCATACGTTCGGTTATAAAACGTCAACCAGGCGCAAAAGCAGACAAGTTAGAAAAATTGATGATCAGAATTGGAATTTTTTCTGTTTTATATACAGTTCCAGCAAGTGCAGTATTAGCTTGTTATTTGTATGAAACATCGTATAGGATAAATTGGCTCACTTCATTAGCTTGTCCTTGTGAAGAGCGCGCAAGACCTATATACTCAGTTTTAATGCTAAAATATTTCATGGCATTAGCAGTAGGTATCACATCTGGAGTATGGATTTGGAGCGGTAAAACTATTGATTCGTGGCGTCGATTATGGCGACGTTTATTTCAAAAATCTCAAAATATTCCAAATAATGTGGCAATTGTAACCGCTGATGGATTAGGAAATATTTCTAGTAACAAAGGAATTTTGAACAGATCAATTGCAGCACAGTATTCTACAGTTTCTGGACCAGGAAGTACGTTATTGCAGCCTAGCAGTATTACTAGTGCCTCACAACATCACATTCACCATCATGTCTTGAAACAACCTCCATTATCACATGTATGACGACACCAGCTGGTGGAAGGTGATTCGAGTAACAATGGTTATGAGCATCAAGAAAGACCTTCCGCCTTAAGCAATTATGGACCCATTTAACCATTTATGGATTATATTATCTCCAATTGATAATTTTAGTTTTAAAAAATTTTTTACAAATCATTTTAATTGAATATTTGTAATAAAACATTTTATTCGCACAAACTAATAATCTATTTTACACGATAAATATATCACTATAAAAATGTAATATTTTGCAAATGAATATTATAATACTGATTATCTATTCTGACTGAATATTGTAAGGTCATTTTCGTAGAGAATCTTAATTAAAAAAATACTAGACCAAACTAACCAGAATACTTAAGAGGAGTATTGACAATTCTTTCCTTCCTTTTTTTTACTTACGAAAAATAGAAAATGCCTTGACATATCCATGACTGTCAAACTACTGATCTTTATGAATTCATTTTCATTTAATCATGATTCAGAATGTCAGTTTATTTCATTAATTTTTGTTAACATATTCTGGTGCGACCGTTGCCATTATGGGTAATCAAATAAAATATACATTTTCTTTTCTCTTAATTTTTCATGTCCTTGTACATGTATGTGTATAAATATGTAATTTTTAGAATGTTAATGATACGGAAATTATTATAATTCACAATTCATCGATTGGTTTACTGATTTCATTATGCCTAACGTGTATAAGTATGATGTATGAATATCGTTTCCTCGTTAGTATTTTTATGATTTTGAAAGAAATTTTTGCAGCTAACTGATTATAATAAGAGACCTACGTATATACATATAGTTAATCCTAGATTCAGACACTCATGTAAAATAATAATAAAAAAAGCCTTTCTAGATGATAAGATAGCAGTTAGGAATTTCATAAAATAAATGTTACAAAAATAATTATTTTGCGTACTACCTTGAAGGGCGATAAAGACGAGGATAATTTTTTCATAATATAATCGCAGATTTTTTTTAAATCGTTAGCATAAACAATCTCAAGATTTGAATAAATAACTTGAACATTAACTAAATGCGTACCACTTGCGCCTGCTAAAAATGTTATTTTTTGGCTCATCGCATAAAACTTACATTATTTATTGCACAATTACTTAATAGCTATTTCGTATACATTTGTTCACGGGTAATTATAGCTATTTTAATCGCCCCTAACCATCCAGTATTTTTTATTTTTTCTAAAGTTGATGTATATGTTACGACCAAACACCGAAAATGGCCACTGAGCGTTTAAAACAGCCACAACGCGTTGTGGACCTTCGCACACAACCACAACGCGTTGTGAGCCTTTGAGAACGGCCATATCGCGTTGTGGCTATTGCGAAATAGCCACAACGCGTTTTGAGCATCATGTATTTAACAGACTGCGTTGTGGCTATTTTGCCAGTGCCACAACCCGAATAAGATCGCTTGGAACTTAAGGAACATCAGTTTACGGAAGATGAAATTTCGATGAAAATTGTTTATTTATTGTACAATTTATTTACAATGAATAGCTCACAAGATTTGTGTTGATAGTTGATACGCAAACTAAATAGATAATTTGCTATTTAAAAACTACTTTGTAATGTGACGAAATAATTTCGTCTGTAACAATTACTGATAACAAAGAAATTAAGCTATCCATAGAGTATTATTTATAAATAAAAAATAATTGTAAATTCGTTAATTTTCTAACCATTTATTATCAAAGTAAAATTTTGATCCTAAAATTCTAAACTTCTTAAGTGTTATTATATGTTACTATAGTTATAAAGTTTTCTCGTTGTTTATAAATTTTGCCTTCAAAATGTCATTGCTTTAATTCAAATTCATAATATTAAACCTATTATTCAATCGCAACTTTATTTATAACTGCAAAATTTTTTTATTTATCATCTGTATAGAACTATGAAAAGTAAATTGTATGTTCCGTAAACTGACGTTCCTTAAGTTCGAAGTCATCTAATTTGGGTTGTGGCACTGGCAGAACAGCCATAACGCGTTCTGGCAAATACATGATGCTCAAAACGCGTTGTGGCTGTTTCGCAACGGCCACAACGCGATGTGGCCGTTCTCAAAGGCTCACAACGCATTGTGGCTGTTTTAAACGCCCAGTGGTCGTTTTCGGTGTTTGATCGTAACATATATACAAAGCTAGGCCTTTTGACGCAGTTTCTAATTGAATCGTTGATAAGAATATTGAGTCTTTCATCTGTTCTAATTATTCTAAAGAAAGATATCGTCACAAATTTATTAACCGTGAAATTGCGAAAAATGTGATCGGACCAAAACTCAAATCTTATCCATCCGATTTCCAAGTCCGACGCGTTGACCACTAACCGGCAGACCGCCATTATCTAACTGAAATGACTAGACCTATCATGAAGGAAATACTTTTTATTTAGACTGCGAGGTTTACATTGCGGTGGCTTATTTCGTTGTGACGTTTTCCTCGCAAAATAACAAATGCAATCCGAAAAATAACAAACTCAATTCGAAAATAACAAACGCTGATTGGTTCTATAGAATATCTTACAGTTTTGGCCAATCCTGACACTTTTCCGTCCTCGGACAGTTTCGAATCTTATCATTAACCTACTACGCCAAAGTTTCATGTTTTTGGCTTCCCACACACCTTTGTACTTTCTCTGAGTAAACTGGAAACCCTCAATATCTTTTATCAAAAAACGCGGTAGCGTTTTGAGGCAAGTGGTCGCCTCGAAGAGCACCGACGTTTAATATACAATCCATAGCGTGGCGCGCTTTCGTGATTTCACGATTTAACCTCCTTGAAACATTTTCAACTGCTTGAAATAGTTTCTATCGATAAGATGACACGAAAGACCAGTACAATTTCAAATTTGTAGAAATCGGATCATTATTGAATTATTTATTCAATGCTGAAATTTCGTGATGTCGAAAAAATCTCAGTTCTGTCGGCTTTGATACCAATGTATCCGGTAACGGACTTCCGATCATGCGCAGTGCGTTAGGTTAGGTAGAGCTGTGTATATTACTACCTTATACGTCAAAATCCTCCATTCATAAAGTGTTAGGCTAGGAGGTTATACATGATTTTCATCGATTGCATTGTTGATCATTACTAATATTTTATAATATAATATTACGCATGCATCCATAAGATAAAATATTTGTACGTTACAAGTCACGACACAATATTAATTTCTACGTAGTGATTCAAACGTTATTGTATGTTTTTAATTAATTGTTTATCATTGACTTATATTTTGAAACTATTTAATCATTATAATTTGATAAATAATATAGTATAATAACAAACACAAATACATATATCACCTGAAAGATTGTGGTCTGATATGAAAATCCAAGTGTTCGACCAGCCTTCTTGACATGCATTTTGTAAACCAACCACATATCTAATTTTCATTTTTAAAATATTATTAATGAAACTTAAATCTGCTTCAGCATTATAATATTTGTGTGATAAAAATATAAAGCTTCAAATACATAAATTATAACCATAAATGTGACAGAAACAATTGCAGTACAAAAAACTTGAATGGATTGATGGAAATATTACCATATATACTTTATTGATTACTATATATTATTTTTTAAATTCTGATTATTATGCAATCATAGTTTATTCTATAAAAGGCCCAGCAATTAATATAAATACAGCAATTTTCAATCTTGAGAGGATATGATAACTTTTCTGAGCTCAAAGTAATTTTCATGTTCTATGCATTGACCAGAATATCTAATAAATCAATCAAGTTTTTTTGTACAAAAGTTCATCTTCTACATCTGTAGTTATGATTTATATATTTCCATCTTCCAATATTCCATCACAAGAATATAAAATTACTGAAACAGCTTTAAGACTCTTATTCGAGGTTCTAATTCTGAATACATACTCTAATTACGTAATACATCAATCGAACACTTGAATTTTTCCTACTGAACACCAGGACCTTCCAGGTGATATAGCTATTTTTCTTTGCTCGTAACTAATATATGAAAAAAGAAAAAATAGTAATGACTATAATATTAAATGAGTAATTTTTATAAACAGTAGTAATAATTTTTGGACAAAAATTATGGCGTACCAAATGAGGGGCAGATTAATTATAAAATATTGAGTTCAGTTATTAAAATAGACTAACGCGTATTTTTTAGCAATTGAATGAATAAAATCAATAAATAAATTTGTTTCTAACTTTGAAACACGATATAATATCCTAAGCAAATAAACTTTTAAAAAAAGTAAAACTCGGTAAGTAGCTTTGTTTTTTCATTATCTTATAAATAAAAGAAATATATACTAGTGCTAACTATTCTATTTAACCCTTTGCCCGCCCTTGCGATTATTACTGCGATTGAACTGCAGCTTATACGAAATCAAAGTGAAGAAAGAATAAATATCTATATGTCTTATCGACAAGTTTTCCAACGTTAATAAGCACCGCTTTTCCATGTAAATTGAGCATTGTAAGGACATGTTAGGTGAAAACTACTTTTTATAGTTTTTACCTATCTGGAGAATACTTTTAGCAACCGAGCGATCTCCTGACTCGGGTGGATTAGTCGCCAAATATGCTCCCCGGCACAATATTAACGCGCTTTACCCTCCTTATAATGAAACTGTCTAATTATTGTTATTTTATTATTAATTCATATTATTATTGAGATTTACGTGAAATTGATTATTATTGTTATTACTATTATTATTATTGACCATTCCGATATAGGCGATGAGTTCAAACGAAGCAATTAATTATTAACAAAAGAAACATTAACATGTATTTGCACAATGATGGTTTACAATAGTAGGTAAACAAGGGGGGGGGGGGGGGTACGAGCACAGGGGGTGATGATTTTTTATTTGTGGATGATTTTTTATTTATAAAACTTATTCTAGTTTACATTATTTTTATAGTTTACAAAATTTCATTCTAGTTTGTAAGGTTTTGAAGTATTACATTATTGAAATCCCTGAACGACTTCTTCAGATTCATCCCAGTCCATGCACTCGCCTCTGATGTAAAACTGCTTCATGATTTTGACATTTTGATGTGCACATGTAGTGTTGTATCTTCCATTGTGGTTAGGGCATACGGTGACTGATTTTACACGATCGAATTGCGAATAGCCCCAATCGTTCAAGTCGAAAACCTTGAGTCCGTAGCGTTCTAGCCATTCCTTTTTCAGTTCGCCGAAGACGAAAATTTTAGTGGCATCTTTGAGTGTGTCTTTAATGATGAACTTGTGCTCAGAATAGTTGAGATCTCCAGAGCTCCATTCCAATCCATTATAGAGCTCGAACCACATATTATGACGCTTGTATTTTTGTGTTAGACGACGCCAGGGAAAGGGTGGTTTGAATAAACGTACGAGAGGTTGTTCGTTGTAGTGGAAGTATCGCTAGCTCCTTTATGGCATAAGCTTTTCCGGGCAACATGAAGCCCTGCATGTCTACCACGTACTCCATCTTGATGATTACTGTTTTCATTAGGAGAAGGATAGACCTTTAATAGACTAATCCCCCACTCCTTCAAATATGTTTTTTCACATCTTCAGTTATTGGATTGTATTGAATGATGCGGTCGTGTAAAATGAGGCAATATGCCGTCGTTCCCCCAGAAATATTTTCTCTTATTTCAAACTTATTCCACTGGTGCGGTCTTCAATGTCTCGTTTTGTTTGGAACAATCAATTACGGTGAGTGGCATATGATTTTTAAATTTTAATTTTTTGAACAACGGTTCGGAATTCTTGGCATAGTATGAATTTTGGAAATTAGCATACATGTCATACAACATTGCATACTGATTTTTATTTAGATCGATGTTAAGATTACCATATGGATAGCATTGAGAGTTGAGATAAAGTTTCACATTGCTGATGTTGCAGTGGTCGAATCGACTAGCATTAGATTCTTTAGTATTTTTTCGATCAGTTTGAAAGGCTAAAATTACATAGCGTGGTTTTTCCAACTGATTTGCAGTCTTGAACGTCCAAACGTGGTTTGTATTCATAGGTACCATCGGATATTTGTATAGTTCCCAACTGCGGAAACTCATTAGGATGCTTCTTTCTTTTTTTAAAAACTCTAGTAAACGAATTTTGTGTGTATTCGACGCAGTTACATACGGCATCATCCATTCTAGTCGTGTTATATCAATCTTGAATTTTTCGTAAGCTGCTTCACCATTGATCTGCTTTGTTGTTTGTTGAACAGCATTCACGTCAGTACTCGATCTTATAAGGATTAATTCATGCTTCGCATTCACTAGTACTTTATGATAGTCCTCAGCAAATCTGAGAATGAAACTTAGAGGAATCAAAACATCAAAATAACCATTGGGATCGATTATTACACCGCGTTCTTCTATATCTACCCAACCAGCATTTTGAGCGTTGAAAGTTTGACTGGGGTTGAGAGATAACCAATTTTTCATAACTGTTGTTAGACCGACATTCTTACATTTATCGATTTCAATAGCATTTAACTCATATCTAATTTCTTCAAACAAATGACAGATAGCGTTTTTAACAAAAGTTGTATTTGTTAAAACAGCATTGTTATCGTTACATAATCTTCCACAAATGTGCAGTGAGCTGTGAGATGGTAGAACACTTAAGTCTTGATGCTAAATTGATATGCGAATTTCATCACTATTTTTAAAAGATGTATTAGTATAAGGTTGATGAGCATAAAACTCATAATGAGCTACGGATTCAGCAAAAACCACAGGAGATTGTATTTTTAGGATGTTTTCCATTATTACGTTGAAAACAACAAAAGAAAATGCAAGTTACTTTCCACCACGAACTACTCTTAAGCCTAGACTTTTTAGAATCTGTATACTTCGTCGTGTTAACACTTTCGTTTTCCGCTGACGACTGATGCTTGAATTTAGTCGTGTTAATGCTTTAGCTTTCAGTTGTCGACTGATAGCTCGTCTGCATGTTTCACTACTTATATAGCCTCTACCAATCTTCAAATTGTAAACGATACCCATTATGTACTTTTGAGATGTAATTTAATCGTTATAACTTCACCTTGAAAATTCAATAAGTTTCCGTCTTGATCGACGATTCGCAACTGTAAATGATCTATAGATTTGACGGTAACTGGTAAATA
>JAWWMK010000008.1:18196083-18217974 GCA_035047105.1 Galeopsomyia nigrocyanea | reverse complement strand
GTCGTTACTTTCTAAAAATTTTGTAACGACGGTACGAGTAACGTCGTTAAATAACGACGTTACTGCCCACCACTGGTATGTATATAAATATTTGTTATCTGTTACACGAGAGAGAAATAAATTAAAAAAAAAACAAGCTGTGTGATATTTTAACCATTTTTATTGTATTCAATGAAATTTTTCTAACTAGGGCAGTCATTTTACACGTACGCTCCCATTCATTTATAATTTGAGTTGCTTATCAGTCTCGACAGGTTGACAAGTCAAGTATTTACGACATTATCGACGTATCTACAATATTAGTTTTAGGGCATTACGCAGATTGTACACTTTGTTTTCTTCTTTTCGAATTCATTCTCCACCATCACGTGGCGATTTCACTCGAAAAAAAAAAGTTTCGTGTCCAAGAAAAAAGAGAGATAGAGTATTGGCGAGCACAATAGAGAAGGAAGAAGGGGGATGGGGAGAGACGGATTTTCGAGGGGGGACGAAATCTCTTTCTTTCGTTTTATTTCCATTCTACTTGTCTAATTTATAGATCGACTATACACTCGAGAGCCCGATTCGGTTGTAATAGTTATAAACGACTGTATTCGCTGGTACAGCATTCGACAAATGAGAACAGAATGAACGAAAAAAAAAAGTGAGATAGATGAGATAGATTAGAGATAGAGAGATATTTAAGCCACATCGTATTAAGAATCGTAGTTGGTACAATAAACATGTTCATCACGTCGCATCTAACGAGAGAATAATCGATCGGATTCTCCTTCGACCAATTGTCCGCGCGAAATTAATGTACAGCTATAATCTTGACATCCCCGAAACGGATTACAATTATTTAACGATACGAGATCCAAAAGATCATCACAATCAATTCAACAATGTTTACAAATAAAAGAAGATTTCTTATTTTTTTTTTTCCTCATTCTTCAAAGGAACGACACTCTTTTTTCCTTTTTTCGTTTGTACATTTTGGCAAGCTTCGAAAAAAAATTGCGCATCGCGTCAACAATTATCCTCCTCGCACTCAAAAGATTTCTCGCAGACAAAGTATGTGCGTGCTCAACTATAGTCGTGAACATGTCGATTTCTTTTTTTTTTTATTATTAGTTAATCCGTCCTAAATCTATAGATCAACACATCGTTTTTTTGTTTGTTTGTTTTTATTTATATACAGAGAATACACATTAATTATAACGACTCGAACGCTAAGAGAGTTTGTTTGTTTTTTTTTATTTGGTTCTCGTTATACTTTCCAGAGGCGACAGACGATATTTAAGAAAAAGAGGGATGAGTACACGTCGAAGGATCGGGATGAGCATTTTGAGAGCGCGAAAAGTTTAGGGGGACATTTGGGGTTGCTTGAAACTTGATCAACGTTTTTTGATTATTTTTTTTCCCCCTCCGCGCATCGCCGCGCGACACACGCAATGATTACTTTATTTATTTATACTTTCTCGGGTACAACGGTGTGTATTTGTTTTTAAAAAAATCACGACGATTACGATTATTGTTATTCTCATCTCTCACTCTTCCGCTATTATTCACAGCATCTCCGCTACTAACTGATCAAAAAACACCTTCTATTTATTATTTTACGACACTTTGTTTTTTGTTTCTATTGTCTAATGCTCTAAAACTACCTATATAAACACTTCTTGTTTTTTTTTCGAGGTATTATTTTATTTAAATACAACAACGATGACGATATGAATGTGACAATTATGAAATGTGGGTGATGAACTACGACTTAAGGGGGAGGGGGGGGGGGGGGACTCGCGCGACAATGGTCTCGTTATTACAATTACAATTTAGCCGCTCTATGGAATAACCAGCTACATACAGTCTTCTAAATTTGCGCGCTTTGTATCGAATTCTGTTCGACAGACAATGCTCACTAATTAGCGTCCTAATGTGCATTTATTTGTTTCATACTGAAAGGAAGAAAAGAAAAATTTTTCGAAACATTTTCCTCGACGAATGACCTAACGTATACAAATTTTTTTCTCTCCATATTTTATAAAAAATCACCGACGAGTCTTTCGAGAAACCTTACATAGCTGGTTTTTGCATACGGCAGTTTTATTCTTTACACCTTCTCATCTACATACACGCTACCTTAGCGAAATTGCAATGGCACCGGTTACGGCCAGTTCGATGGAACGACAAAACGCAAGAGACATTGATGATGACAAACTTTTATTGTTGCTGTTGCGCTTATTTTTTTCTTTAAATGTAATTACAAAAAGAAATTTGAACGAGCTTAGCTCGTCGCGAAATAGAAGCAAAGAGTGTGTTAGTGTGTGTGTGTGTGTCTTTTCGAAACTCTGTACATTTAAAAATATTATGTTGTCTTGCTTTGCAAGAGTTTGAATTTTCATTCTGGTTTGTACAATGTCTCTTTTCATATATATTTTCTTGTTCAAGTCTTAATTTGTTTACTTATACTTTGACGTTAATGAAAAGCCATTAAGGCAGTAAAAAAATGCGAATCGAAGAAAAGAAGACAAGCGAAAGAAAAAGTGATCAATAAATACTTCGTCATGTATTGAACTCTTAATTAATTTTCATAAACTACATTGTGTGTTGTATTTTTTTTTCTTAAATTCATGGCTTTTTTCAGCGCAGTATTTCTCTACCAGTCTTGTTCATTCTTGGTACTTATATAGATTTATTTTTGTTTTGTTTCTTGTATTTTTGATAATTGCGTAAATTATCATGTTGCAACCCTGTTGTGTATTTTTGTTTATTTTTCATTTTTTTCGAAATGATAATAAATCATAACAAACTGCAATTATGCTCATACTCGGCAAATAAGAATAGCGAATAATAGCCCGAATCAACAAATATGGCACACGAGAATTTGGCGTGCGCAACTTGCACATATATTTTTTCAACGACCAGACTTGTGGAAATTTACCGCGGGAAGACTTGTGGAACAATATAATAACGACACTAATATTGGGGATAAGGAGAGACATCGAGAATTCATATTATTTTTTTTTGTTCATTTGATTTAACGATCAACATATATTTAAAGACGCGTAACGCGCACACATTAAAAGCAATGCAATTGATTCCGGTATCAAACGTCGACGACAATTTTGTGCAAGGAAGTTGATCACACGTCTGTACAAAAATCCGTCGTTTTTATCTACAATTTATATCGTATGGCAGAGAAATGATATTTATATATACCCGTTGGAGGGCTTGGTGAATGTACAACTTTCAATGTCTACATCTCGAATAAAAAATACTTAGTAAAAACATCGGCCAACTATAACAGATCCTTCTCTCTCTCTCTCTCTCTCTTTCCTTTTTTTTATCTTTCTCGCCCTCGTACGTGCGCTATACCGGACGGTCCTCTTTATAAAAAGAAAAAAAACAAAAAAAAAAAAACTGTTGCGTAGGCGTGAACAATTATTAACGGCGAGGGTAGTCGCACACTCACACCCATACATTCACTCTCGTACACCTACTCGTTCGCTCGTTCGCTCGTGTCGTTGCTGTCGATTGTATTTCATTCAGAGCGAGACAAATATCTTGTAATAGGGCCTTGAACACGAGAGAGACGATTCTCTATACACGCGCTAACGACTAATCCGAAATAAATAAAAACCGTGCGAGATATATATTAAATTAAAAACGTATTCGTCATTATCGTACAATATATACATAACGCTGATCGTCGCGAAAAGCCACGAATGAACAAGAAATTAAACGAACGCCATAATACAAATGATAATAATAATGATGCTGATGATAATAACTATGATAATAATAAAAAAAAAAACCAACAAAACGAAACGAGAATTCAGCCCTCGTGTATGTACAGAATGGGGCGCCGATTCTATCTATGAACGTAACGCACTGCGCCGAGCATCTCGATGGGCAATGATCCGCGCCGCTTCGAGTTGATCGACGTTGGCGGTGGTACCGATTGCTTGTTGTTGGACGCGGCGGATCGTTGATAATTCTCGTCGTTACCACCGCCCGAAGCGAACATCTCCGGTCCGCCGCTGCTTCGTCGACGAAGTAATTTCTTGCTGCTGCTTCGATTGATGCGTGATTTGCCGCCGCTGTTGCGCCCAAAATCCGGCCGAAGTTCGGATATGTCCGCCGGTACGGAGCCACGACGGGAGCTCAGAATCGTGCCCACTTGCGTTGCTAGGCTTCCCTCGACCATTGTTAAACGAGTGAAGCCGTTATTATTGCTGCCTGTATTGTTATTGTTGTTGTTGTTGTTGTTCAACGGGTAGTTCTCGCGATCAGCTGTAATCACACAGATATAAATTATATTAATAACTGCGTTTGAGCGATTGATACCCGTCGGAATCGCGCGTAATTGTTTTAGGGAAAAAAATATTTGCGGAACTTTTTTAATTGCTCTCCGAATCTCGACACGTAATCTGTTTTTTCCTGCGCGATTAAATTTTTAAATTATATCGCGATGAGAATGTTGAAAATATAATTGAGAGCGAGCCAAGACGTGTAATTTTTCAGTAATTTTTTAATTTATGATTATAGCGTTACTGAAAATTGCATGTTTGCGATCCATTTCCCCTTTTCTAGCAATCAAATTGAAGTTGAAAACGATATTTTTCTAATTACTATAATAACGTTCTGGATTGCTGTGTATTTAGTCACGAAGAAAAAGCAATTTTCACTGTAATGAGTTGCATATTACTCAATTCCGAACTATAGCGGCTTTATTATAATGGAAAAACAATAAAGCTACAATTTGCATAGAAATTAATTATTAAAAAAAAATTATTAATTCATCATTCAACATTTACAATCAATTCCTACAAGTAAGGCTACACGTGTCTTTTCTCAACCGAAGAAAGAAACAAGTTGATTAAGTCGATAGAACTCGTATCAAGTCTCATCGAATCCATCGCGGAAAATCTAACAATTAGAGATCCCATTAAGAAAGTTTTAACGATGAAAAGTCGCGCGCGAGCGCTCGCGAACTCGTCGCTTGACAAAGATTGCGCGTTGAAAGGATGTCAAGGTCTTCCTCTCTCTCTCTCTCTCTCTCTCTCTCGCTACGCGCGTGAGATAATCCAGTTGCGCGCTCTCGGCGCTGTAGATCTCGTTTACCTGCGAGCTGAGCGAGATTGCCGAGTAAATTGCCGATGGCTGCCTCGTGGGGTAAGCTGGACCGACGTTTACTGCTCGGTCCTAACTGCTGCTGCTGTTGCTTGTCCGCGGATCGCACGCTCAGACCTATTCGATTGGGTCCTCCATCTGTGAACAACACAATCTTTAGCTTATATCGTTTCTTTAACGCGAACAAGAAACTGCGAGGACTTACTTGGTTGCACGGCAATGTCGGCTGGTACAGAGCCGCGTCGGGAGTTTGGCTCGACTGGTCGATTCGGCACGCAAGTGTCTTCCAAATGGACTTGCAAGCCAACTGGTTCAGATCCTCGTCTCCTTGCCCAACCCTATATAAAAAGTTTAAGAGTTACTTTTATCCTAAAATTTTGAGCTTATTTGAGCGTTAATTAAAAACACGTACCTGATTATTAGAACGCCTATTCGGAATCGCAATCGAACTCTTGACATCCTCGGCAGCTCTTGGATCAACATTCTCCTTCATCAGCTTGAGCATCTTCGAGCTCTTTTCACCTCTCGTCTCGCTGTAATCTCTCTTATTACCCGGCAAACTGACGTTATCCACGCTCTTCCTTGGCTCACCGTGAACACTGCCACTGCCGCTATCGCTCGACGGTGTGGCGCTAGTTAATCTCGGTGGCGAGTCAGGCGGACTGCCGATAAAGAAAACTTTGTGCTGTTTCTCCTGTCCGGGCTCCTGAGTCAACGGTATCGTGGTGAATCTTCGTCCCGAACCAGTGGCACTCGTGCTACATCTGGATTTCGATTGGGCGGGTGTCGAGTGTCTTCTCAATTCACCCGATGACGCCGACGTTGTAACGCTCGGTGGCAGAGGCAACGTGTCGACCATCACTTTGTTCGTTGGCGGTGGAGCTGGTGAACACGAACGTGACGACGAACTGTCCGCCTCGAGGAGAACTTCCGTGCAGCACTGCGACATCTCGGCCGTTGTCGACATGTAACGCATTCGCGCGTACGGCTGCAGTGGCGGGAAGGTCTGCTGACGGGTTAACGTGCCTTGACGCTGCGCTGGCGGTTGTTCGAATACTGTGCTTTCCCTGTAAAATGAAACAAAAAATTTTTTTTTTCATTAATAAATGGTTTGTTTGATAAACGTTTACTCGAGTGTGTACGATACGAGAGTACGAGAAAATTTTCTGAAAATACCGGTGATAACGCGGCAGCGAACAGCGAGAGGAGATGGAAATCTCGAGATCAAACAATGTCGAATTTACATTTGGTATTTACATAAGCTTATTTGAAATACTGTTATTGTTTCGTAGAAGAAAAAAGAAAGAAGAAGAAGTTTTGTGTAAACCTCGTAAATTTTGCCAAGCTATACGCGTGCGATAAGCGCGAGTATAGTCGACTCTGCGCGGTGGTGAATTAGAACAAATAATTTGCGAGATTTAACGAGACGGTTATATAAAGAAAAGAAAAAAAAACGTCGTTATCTCATGTATTCAAGAGAGCAAGGCGAATATAATTCATCTCTTTCTCTCTCTTGCGAGCGATGCTTATTGTACACGTTTGAAATAACAAGTATATAGCAAGCAGAGCGGCATAACTTTCTCGACAACCTTGCAATACGTAAATGATGTTTGAATTGCTACACTTGCTTGCGCTGCTGCCGCTGCTGCTATGGAGATAATTAAAAAGTACGTAGAGCGTTTGCGAGCGAGCTTGACGTTTAAATATTGAAATTGTCCATAGAGATGTCAAAGGAATAATTTGCAAATTGAACGATTGCACAAGCAGCGAAAGAGAGAGAGAGAAAGAGATGAGGAATGTTTTTCCTCGACAGTCAAACTGTATATATAAATCTCTCTTTTCTCGGGCTTTTAATTTAATTGAAACCAATACTTCCTCAAGGCCCTCTTCCTCTCTTCGTACCAAAAGTATACACGCCAAGAGTGCGAGAATGAAAAAATAACATTTCATTTGAATACACATATATACATATACATACGCAAAAACCAGTTATAAACCATTCTCTGTTTTCGACGGCGCGGAACGTTTAATCAATAATAACAAGCCCGAGAGCAAAATTTGAATATCGTGCGCGTGCGATATTTTCGGTGGGGAGAGGGAGAAGAAGAGAAAGAGAGAGCGAGAGAGCTACTTCGCTTTTTTGATACTTTACGCGCGCGCTCGCGAAAATAGAAAATTTTCAATCTCGAGATAATAAAAAAAAAAGCTCTCGCTCGCACGAGTGAGAGAGACTTTTCCAAGTGGCAATAAACTAGTTTTTCGCCTGCCGAAAAAAAAAATGTGTGTATAGCGCTTCGAGATTGTTTCCTATATATATAAACTTTCGCAATGAACCTTAATATCAATTTACCTCCCGACTTTTGCTTTTGTTATACAACTTTCTCGAGAGATGTATATAACTCGACTCGCTCGCTTTTATCTTACGTTACAACTGTACAAGCACACAGCGTTCGCGAGCGCAAAACTTTGTTATAGCGAAAATTCTTTGTTTTCGCAGCGCGCGCGCGAAGCTCTCTCGAGCGTGTTACTTTGATAAATTTTCAGTTCAAAGCGCACGACTAGGTAGCGCTCGTTAAGAGACTCGAAGTAAATACAAATCCGCTCGACAATACCCATTTATGAAATATCTTGGCGCGAACAAACCAAACATTTTCCAGGTTTGCAAAAAAAAAAAGAGAGAAAACTTTCCGACGCGCAATCGAATAATTGCATATCCGTAATGAATTTCAGGCCTGCGATACATAACGTTATTTATTTTCCAGCCGCGAACGGCGAGATGAGAAAATAAACGCGAAATTTTATTTTATTTTTTTTTTTCATCGCGCGACGGAAAATCGAGTCAGCGTAATGGAATTATCGCGTTCGGCGCGAGGTGAAATAAAAAAAAAAGAGGTGCTTTTTTTCCCTTAGTGGTAAAAGCAGATGGAGAGATTAGTTAATTACTACAGCGAAAGAGTGAAAAAATGTCTGCATAGGAAGCCCCTTTTTCTCATCAGGTGCTACACGAATGGGAAACCCTTGGAACTTTGCAAATCCTCTTACACGTGGCGGAGTCAAAAAAAAAAAAAAAAGGAGGTGGGGGCCACCTACCAAGGTTGCTGCTGGACAAGACTACTGAGCCTGGAGGCCTCGCGACTATTGGCAATGCTGGCAATACTCGGCTCGGGAAGCAAATTTTCCGCGCTAACAGGTCGCTCGGGCGAGTGCGAGGCGGTGATGGTAGCTGGCGAGGCATTGGAGTGATGCAGGCTGCTGCGCGAGGAGATGCGCGATGGTGCCAGCGAGGCGCCGCAGCCCGGCAAGCTCTCACGGCGAGCTGTGGTCGGCCTTGGCGCCAGCGTCAGGCTACGGCTCACGCCCAGGGGCACCGAGTGACGTCTGTCGCGGCTTTGCTGCTGCACTGGCACCGTCAAACCTGGTGATGCCATTCCCAGCTCGAAACTGCCCGAGTCCTCCTCCGTCAGCTGCAAACAAACATACAAACATAGAGTTTTTTTTATTCATGGTGGTATTGATTTTTCTCTCTCTCTCTAGTTTGAAGAGGGTGATTTTTTTTTATAAAGTGCGATTCATTTTTTATTCGGAATCTGCCATTTCTACATTCGAGCGATCGCATGCGCCGCTGACATTTATTTTCACGACAGAATCATGTTGCGATTGAGCGATAAATTAGAGAGGATAAGCGCGACGTTCGATGCAACGGAACGAAATGTATAATTTAATAGCTACTTGTTTTCCTGAACTTCGTCTGTAAAATATTTCTGTCAATAGCAATATATTTTATGCGATTCAGCGGAATATAAAAAAAAACCCGATGAATATATTGAATCTGAACGTTAAGTATTATCGGTTATATAAGATAGAAAATATTTCGTTCCATTTTTAGATCGCGTCGTTTAAGTCGCAGAGTATACAGAGAAATATATAAGTATCTCTCGTATACTTCTTTCTTTTTTTTTCTCTCTCGTCGTCGTCGTCGTCGCTATAAGCTCGAAACCTAAAAAGAAGAAGATCACACGGGAAAAACTAAGTTTTGCAAAATTAAACTTCAGCGGGGAAAAAAACTCGCGAGAGGGGGGGGGGGGATAAAAACGAGTTTAAAAAAGTTTAAACTCTCGCGGAGTCACTGCAAAGGATTAAATAAAAGTACCTAATTTGACGCACGATGCGAGTTTCGTATCATAAAGCGCATAATTTTCTTCTTTTTTTTTCGTTGACCTCGTTTTTTTTCTTTTTTCCTACCCCCGAAAACGTCGAAATTAAAAATGCAACGTTCGCTTTGAAACAAAATAAAATCGCGCGACGAAACATTGAGTTTTATTGACGTCACGCACGCAGTTTTCAAATATTGCAATTCTCGCTCAGCCGTATTCAAATTATTTGCTCGTGTACGCATCATCGATGAAAATGTATATTAAATATCCAATCGGAAACTTATTAAACGGCTGTCGGTAATGCTCTCGAGAGGTAATAACCGCAAGACAAACACAATACAATAAATATTATAATTTCTCCGATAAATCACAAAAGCTGTGTAATATCGTTTTGCGAGTCAATCGAACGACTTAATTGAAACGCTCGAAGCCGCGAATATAGGCATACAAATCGACATGTTTTCAAGCGAATAATATTGAATAACGTGGCGGATAATTAATACCTCTTTGGCAAAGCGCGTCTATGAAACCTGTCTTTCAGAATCCAATGGCACTCTGTGAGTGAATGAGATAGAGCGAATCCGTATAATTGTGCAAGTTCACAGTTTTGCCCGATAAGTTTTATAGTCGGCTATGCGAGCCTCGCTTTAATTACAGGTACTCTTTGCCAACGGAAACCGCAGGTTTCGAGTTACGCGCTCTCATCAAACGTTTGTTACTCTCCACGCGCGCTGCGTAAATAGAAGTGAAGAGCTGCTTTTTCTTTTTTTGGTTTTTTTTTCATATATCTGGAGCGTGAAAAAAAAAAGACAAAGAAAGAAAATATCTCGGTCCAATTAGTGAAATATCTTCACTGGAAATGGAAAGAAGCTTCTTTGAAGAGAGAAAAGGTCGAGTGTACCTGAGAACTCAATCGAGATTTTTCTTTTATTACCCCCTCGCGGCCGATTCTATTTTATGAATAATTTATAGCTTATTGAATTTTCTTCGCGTATAAAATTATTAACTCCCGGTATAAAAAAAGAAGAAACTTTAGCGCGTTATCGTCGAAAAGTATATTAGTAGTTCCATTTTACCGGGGAAATGGCTTCATTAGTCTTTTTAGTACGCGCGCGTAAAAAAGAAGAAAAAGGAGAGAAAACTTTGAGTAACGCGATTTAAAGATCCATGAAAAACTTGAAAATGAGTATGATTTTATTACCAGGACTCGCTTCTTGAATGAAATAGCAAATGTCTGTCGCGATTTGCTTTTTTTCTCTCGCTTTTCATTTCGACAAAACTTCCATTAAAAAAAAACGTTTTCATTTTTCTTTGGTCGAAACTTCTGTAAAAGAGTTCGAGAACGACCAACTTCCGGCTTTTATCTCGTAAAATCTTCACTTTTCGCCGAACAAAGAGAAGGGGGAAGAAAAAAGTAGAAGTAATAATAATAATAATGAAAAGAAGAAGAAGAAGAAGGCGAACCTCGGAAGCCTCGACATTTTCCGTAGCATTATCCGAAGCCGTAGACTCGAGCAGCGCGACAGAGGTAGCAGCAGCAGCCGCAGCGGTAACTTCTTGCTGTATAAGCAATTCCCACTGCCTCTGGTTGGATCTCAAATACTGCATCAACGACCTACTAAAATCGTCGTCCAAGAATCGATGCCACTCCTCGTACAACGGCAGCACGACGAATTTGATGAAGCCAACTTGGATCTTGGGTATACTTGTGGTATGACGATCGCAGAGCGGCGTAACCGGCAGATTCAATTGTCTCTCGTAGTCGCCCTGACGGAAGAATTCCTCGCAGACTTTGTGCGACCATTTGCGCGATATGTCCCATGGTCTGCATGGATTCGAGATGTCCGCACATTTCAGTGCTATTTGTAGAATGAAGTGACGATGCTCCGGCAGCTGCATGTCCAACTCTCGGTTGTCCAGGTAGCTCTGTGAATCGATCAATTAAACAAAGGGATTCATTTTCATTAGTAATTCGATTGAAATCACTTTTTTTTTTTCGAGTATAAAATTCGATGTAGCGGAATTCCCGAGGTCGATCTATTTTTCCTTTTTTACTTGCAAAGCAGGCTTTCCAAGTTTTCAATCTTGCAAATATTGATTTCGTAATACCAGTTTACGGATGAACGTATACCGCTACAAAATATACACGAATTTTCAACAAAGTCGAAAGTTGATACCCGAGGAAAACGCAAAGCCATTGAAATTGTATAACTTTCTTGTGGTTTGCAAGTACATAAGAGGCTTTTGAGTTGTCGTTAAAAATCCATGAAAAAAAAAAGAACAGAAGAAGTTCTTGAAAATTTTTCGAACCTTGAAGTATTAACAAACCTGCTATCGTAAGAAAAAAAAAAGGATGAAACTTGAACTAAATTACGACGCTATTGACGAATGACGTTTTATAGTTTCTCGCGGATATATATTTGTCGTAAAATCAAAAAAACTTTTTGATAGAGGCCTTTAAAAACTTGCATACACAAAAAAAAAGAAGAATAATCACAAATCAACTGCGATGTAAATCGCGCGATAAATCCTCGATAAAGCTTTATCCGCAAAACGAATTCATGCGTTTAAAGGCAGAAAAAAAGAGAGAGAGAGAGAAGAGGCGGAGAGCGGCTTATCAATGCAAAAACGCTTGGCGTTGATTTCGAAAGGCAGAGAATCCATAATAATGTTTTAATACTTCGCGAGAGAGAGAAACAAGTTTCTCCGCTTCCTGTGTTTCGCAGTTAATGATTATATTGAAAGCCTCGAAATAGACGAATTTATAAAAAAAAAAAGAAATGTTGTTTCACGAAAGAATTTGCGTTGATAATGTATATATAAAATAATGTACCTTGAATTGAGTGAGAAACTCCTGTTGTCGAGTGATGTCAGTGGCGAGAATGAGTGAACTTATAGAACGTTGAAGCTCCGGTTTGACTCGCTCCGGTAGCTGCTCTGCCACTCCACTCTCCAACAGGCAACCTACTGCTGATCGCCAATGGTGATTCTCCAGCACTGATGTGTTCTGCAATGTTTAAAAAAAACGTGATTTTTTTTTGCGTTCAACGAGTTTTATTAGCTGACACGAGATCAGATTAACCCGAGTACTAACAGAAGGAAACAAATTGCAGCATTTTTTTATACAATTTTTTTTACTTTTAACGAATGTTGAGATGCTTTCAAATTCGCGATAAGCAACAGCCTCGAGTCCATACGTGCGTGGAATAAATCAGTTATAAAAACTTGATTTGCTTGTTTTAGAGTTTGACATTCGAGCTGGAAAATTTTTCGGACCTGTTTAAATTTGAATACTGTCAACAAAAATCAGCATTGGTGCGACTGCACTTAAAGGCAACACATCAATAGTATACTCAAGAATGGCTTATCATCGCTATTCGACGCGCCAAAAATAGCAAAAAAATAATTTTTTTTCTTCTTCCAACTAAACATTTCCTCCTAGCATAACTCTTCACTCAAGCTGATATATTATAACTTGCAACGCATATAGATAATATGTTGTAAATCTCATGGCACGTTTAACATAATAACAGTGCGTTTGTATTTTCATGCCGAGATTTTTCATGAAAAGCTTCTTTTTTTTCTTCTCCGCTGCATACGAAACTAACGCATACAAAAATATTTGCTTAGGTAGAAATGGGTTGAAGGCAGATATTTTTTTTTGCATTCTATCCTATAAAGCAGAAAATTTTACTTGACGTGCAGTAAAAATTTTTTGTTTCTAGACAAAAAATACCAGAGAATATATGGACAGTTCGATAGAGTCACGAAATAAAATAGCTGTCTGAATAAAAAGTTACAGCGCCGAGAACTTACGAACATGCCTCAATGTTTTACTCCGATGGAAATATCAGGCCACGGATTTCCGATTGTTTGACAAGAAAAATAATTCTCTCAACATTGAAATAAAAAAAAATGGTTCAACCATTGTATCCATTGAAATAGAACTGCTATAGCTTTTAGTTTGCACGTATTTATTGGAGTTTTGCGGAGAAGTTAAGTAGCGAAATACATAACTTCTCCATAAAAACTCGCGTGGGGTGGAATGTGTTTGTTCAATAGTTATCGAAAACAGTTAACAAAACTTTCAGTTGACATATCCGGGACGTTGTTAGTTTGAAAAGCGCGATTCTTCGTTGCTCTACATTTCAAACGCGGCGCGCAAATCAGATAAAATTCGCAATTAACAATGGATAAAACGGTGAAATTAGCATTTTCATTAGTAGGTTAAATACAATAAACGCGATCGCCAAGGGAAATTAATGAAAAGAGCTTTAAAGGGAAAACGTTTAAAAGCTTTGCTTTACTTAAAAGCTCAACAACTTAATCTCGTTACGAGTGTCGCCGTCTTTCCGGGTAGCTCGGCAGCAGCAGCGGCAAACATTTGCTAAACCGACAATTCTTCTTCAGAAAGAAAAAGAGAGAAACGAGTCGTGCGTGCGTGTGTTCGAGTTTCGAGATACGATTACACGTCGTCCTTGGCTAATTAAATATATTCAGGGCTTATCATGCGAGCAAAAAAATCAATTTTCTAAAATTAAGAAGAAAAAAAAAGGCAGCCACCCTAATTGGACGTGTGCGTCATGTATAAAAAACCTGCACACTGCAAGCGATAAAAAAAAATTACACGTATTTTTAACTCTCACATCAGATGGAGCGTGGCAAGTGTGTGTGTGTGTGTGTACAGCATCCCGAGTTTCTTTTTTTATTTTCCAGCGGGATATTTACCGATGTTTCTCTGTCTCTCTCTCTCTTCCGGGAGCTTTGGATAAATATGATTTTTATTCCGTGGCACGTTGTGTGCGTGTGCGTGTGCATGCGTCCGCGCTCGCAACACTCGTAAAAATGAAAACGTCGACGTCAAAGCCTTGGGTAAACAACTACTCGAAAATTCTGCGCTGCTGCTCGGGCTTTATTTAAATTTTATATTTCGACCAAGAGAAACGATGGGTTTTTAATGTAAAATATATGCAACAACAACAAAAGGAATGCATAGTTTTTTTTTATATTTCGTCGAGCAAACGTCGCGGGATGTTTTCTCCTTACGCTCGAGTTGAAAAACTGGATTAATCGAGAAAAGAGAAGAAAAAAGTAATATAACGTTAACGCGGAAATATATAAATTGTGTCTCGAGTAGATAGAGAGGATTTTTGCCAAAGACGTAAATCCACGGAATAATGTGTACGGTAAAACGATGGAAAACCAATTATTCGCCAGATACCTATATATATTTTTTCCCCCAAAACAAATACACGAGATCTGGGTAATTAAAAAAATAATAGCTTTTCAAACGATATACATACCGAGATAGGCAATTTTCGTGTATAAATCTACTATTTTTTCCCCCTCATATCCGGATTTTTTTTTTTATCCGCGTATACGTCAAGGTTGAAGAAGATTCATTTCAGAATTAAAATGAATTTTATCATTTTTTTTTTGCATCGCTCGTCTCATTTTGTAATGACCTAATTCCTTGATTGCGCTCTACGACGACTGTTGATACGAAGGCACTCGAAAAATTCCAATTGGAATATCGAATAATTAATTTTTTTTCTCTCTCCGTCCCTCTCGGAATAATTGCGTTACTTTTCGACAGCATAACATTATTCGTGGGGGGCATTAATTGCAACGAATTGTTCGTTAGCGGATCTTCACTTCGCGATCTGTAATTAACAAGTTGAAACGAGTAATTTTTTTTATTCAGAAAAAAAAATCTGGCTTGTTAATATCCGATGACTACGCGAATACGAAATAACGACAGTTCGATAATTAAATAATCAAAGATCTGTCGAATTATTAAATAAAAAAAAACTAACCTCATAGAGAGCAGCCAAATGATTGCTGGTAGCGACGAGGAAGGGTTGATTGACACCTGGATGATCGAGATCGTGGGTGACGGCGGCGATCAACGACGCCATGATCTCGAGATAACTGAGATGCCTCCTGATCTGCTGCTCCTGCAGGAAGCAATGCATCGCCTGCGTCACGTCCGCGGCGTGTATACTGTTGTGGTATGGATTTGTACTGTGGTAACCCTCCTCGATCAGAGCTTCAAACACACAAACAAGCAAAAAACCAAATCAATCTCCGTGTATTTCGATTGCAAATCCACCGACTGTCCGATCTATTGTTATTGAAACCCTCGAAAGTTAATCAAAATGCAAGCGTGTCCCAAAGTTCAGTTTAAATTGAGTTCGGATTGCCCGATTGGCCATTGAGGCACGGACTAATCAGATTTCAAGCAAGATAGACAGATAGAGAGAGAATCTTACTGAATAGCTTCCACACCCTCACGACGTCGAGGTTGAAGTGGCTCAGCAAACCGTACCAATGGAACAGGTGCACGCATAACACTGGCAAAGATCGACCTGCAAAATAAAAAAAAAACAAAAAAAAAGTTTTTTTTTTCGTTCAAGATACACCAAGGTTAATTGGCAATTTACGTGCGCTCTTTCTTTCTCCTTTTTTTTATGTGTAAGAACGGGGTTTTATAGGATGTCGAGGTGTGGGACGGGGGTGGGTTGGGCTTAATTGGCAAATTTATTTATAAATAGTTCCCAGAGAGATTAATTAAAGTTCGCTCCCGGGCATCGTGAAAAGCTAATTTAACTTCAACTATAAATCCAGATTTTACGGCACATAAAATCGAATTTTCCGATGAATTGACTATGCAATATTCGCACCCGCGACTACGACGACGACGACGACGTTGACGTACTTGCAAAAGCGTATTTCAACTTTGACGTTTAATTTTCGGCCTCGAATTCGCAGCGGCAGCAGCAGCAGCAGTAGCAGAAGCCACTTATATTACTTCCTAATCTGGCATTTCAAACCCTGTTATATAACTATCATCCCCCCCTGGTTTGTTATAATTTGTTTCAAAAAGTCAATTATTAAATGCAATCGAATCACATTGCTTTTATACGTATACGTATAATATTACGTTGTTTTTCCGCTTCAGATTTGTCATAGGATATAGCTCGAATATCGACTGCTTTTGTTTCGCCAAGGAAGTTTAATTATGCTGCTCTCATTGTTTGGTCTGAAGGTTCGTTACAAAGTCTCGAGCTCTTATCAGTTAATTAGTAAAGGATGCCAACTGCGTTTCAGATTATGTGCCGGAGATAAAACGCGCGCTTTTCAAAGAGCTTCAACGCTGCAATAGTTATTTTTAATTTGAATACGCCGTTTCGAGATAAAAAAAAATATTGGAGCTGAAGCAGCAGCAAGGAAAAAAAAATGCGTGGATTGAGGATGTCCACAAACGTAACACTGATACATCGTTCAATCCCTCGAAAAAAAAAGCTCAGCAAGATTTTTAAATTCCAAGGGTCTCGGTGCGAAAAAAAATCTCTCATTTCCCGTGATTTACGAGAGATACGTAAGAAAAGAGAATCCAACGCTCGTCAGAGCGAGAGAACCGAGAGACAGTAGGAAAATGTCAAGATCGCAGATAGTCGCATGCAAATGAAGTCGACGAGAGAGAGAGAGAGAGAGAGGAAGATAAAAAAAAAGCTCACCTCCGGTTGCCGTTTCCAGGGTGAACGCGTTGAATTGCCAGTTAGCCACCCTTTGAAGCACGCACTGAAAAAACAAAAGAATGCAAATCATGTATACGATAAACAACAGTAACAAAAAAAAAAAATTCGGCTCTATCTTTATCAATAAGAAGAGAGTAATTTACCTGAACCTGACCGTGTGATACATCGTCGAGTAGACCGGGTTCTTGATCGAGCGAACGCGTGACGAGACGCTTACGTCGACGTTTGTGCATGGTGAGAAAACGCCCGACGTGCTTCGGTCGATACTGACTGACGTCGAGTTTCGATAGTAACAGCCTTTCCAGCTCGTCTAAACGGCTGTCGAGACTGCTACTCTCGTCGTCGTCCTCCTCATCATCATCGTCGTCGTCGTCGTCGTCGTCGTCGGCCTTACTCCTTGCTTTTGCCTCTTCTGTGTGAAACAAAAAAAAATCACATGATTTTTATAGAGTTTGTCTTTGTCTTTTTACGATGGGAATTTCGTTTTGTTTGCTTTATCTCGGCAAATTTTCCTTGATTTTATTGCTGGATCGCCAGATATTTTACTTGGAAAAGTTTGAGGGCTTATATTTGCTCGCGGAGTCACGGGTGGTAGAACGATTTTTTTTTCTTTCGTACGCCTTTGTATGATCTTACAGCTGTTTCAATTATTTGCTGTTTGCTCGTGTGGAGGATTAGAAGAACATGACTTTCTGATCGTTTAAAAATAATCTATTAAGACACGCCAAAAAATTTACTTTATCAATAACAAAATGTTTAAATATAAATTTTTTTCTTCTGTTCTTTAAACTTGAAGTTATTTATTACTCAAAAAAGCAAAAAATTGATGAATATTATTGTTTGTTTGATAATTTTTTTATATATTCTACTGATTCTAAACAATAACTTCTTTCTACAAACAAAAAAGATGAATGAAATATTAAAAACTTCCAGTACACGAGCACAACTTTGGCCATTTGTAAAAGAGAAAAGAAACAAAATTGTGTCACCACCACACTACAAAAGATTTATCAGGTGAGAGAATGTTTAAATTTGAAAAAACTTTCCTCCTCAGATGTCAACTGCTTCTTTTTGTGTGTGTGTGTGTGTGTGTGTGTGTGTGTGTGTGTGTGTGTGTGTGCTCTACATGTGAAAGTTGGACTGACGTTTCTATTACTTAAACACAGAAAAAAGGAGAAAGAAAGAATGAAAGAAAAACCAGAACTCTGCGGTTCTATTGTAACTGAAATGAACATTTCTACAGAGATAAATTGTTTAAGTTTTGAAATATTTTCACGCTCATCTAGGAAAACAAATTTTCATCATTTATACTCGTGACAGATAAGAAATAAAATACGTATATTTTGATATAGTTTAAGGGAAACCGTAAATGTCAATTTAAAAAAAATTGAATTTGTAAATTTTTTTTCTAATAATTACAATAAAATATAAAATCAATAAATCGTCGATAATACGTCAAAAAACAATCACTAAATACTCGCAAATAAACGAAAAATAAACATCCATCAGTTTGCAAAACGTCCGAAGTGATTGTCACTTTTATCGAGGGAAAAGTTGAAAATTTACTTTAACAGTATATTCGATATATTCAATTGAGCAAATATCATCAGTGTATTATTTCGCGATGCAACGGTATGTATATAAAGTACACACATTCTGTCACCGGAGCTGCAGTGAATAAACGAATAAATTGACATTTCGCCGGAGAGGAAACGTGTTTTTACATCTAAAGTGAAGGGGTGAGAAAAAACAACACGAAGTATTCGATTACAAATCGAAAAAAAAAGAGTTTATAATAGAAGGCAGTAAAAATAAACGATTTCGAAAACGATTTTTCAAAAGCATCGCGGCGCGCTCTCTTTCTTTTGATTTTCTCTATAAATACGATCGAATCGCGAAATTATTCACTAGCTACAAAAATAAAACACAAAAGCCACTAATTAGTCAATTACGTAAGTTTCGAAATTCTAAAAAAAGAAGAAGAAGAAGAAGAATAAAAAAAAGGAATTCGTCTCACCTAACACTCTTGGCTATTTATAATATTATTTCGGGTACGAAAATAACCTCGATACTTTCAAAAAAAAAAAAAAATTTCCTCTCCGAAAATAAATCATCCCAGTGCATGCGCGTGTTTATTTTGACGATGCGGCTAATTACGTTTTCTGATACTCACCGGATATTCGTATCATGAGGGCATTTTGCTCGCTGTGGTCCAGCATCGCCTCGGAGTTCCGCCTCTGCAACAGCACAATGAATAAAAGGCCATTTAGTATACGTGTATGCGTTGTGTGTATGTGTGTGGGTGTCGAGAGAGTAAAAGTGATGGATGCAAAACTCGACTCTTTGAGAATCATCAATTTTAATCAGGCCGTGACGGATGCGTTATTATTCCGCCGAGGCAATCACGCGACACACGAGCTGCCTGCTCGTCTTGGATAATACTCGCTAATTTCACATGCGCTTTTATTCGACTTCTCACCCTAAACCGACTAATATAGCATTGTTTCTCGCTTCTTTTATAGCGTGTTTGGTCTGGCATTTCTGTTTCGCTAATGGATTTTCACAAAATATTTGCCAACATTGTTAATGATTTGCATATCTGCCTCGATTAAACGATCAATCGATTCGTGCAAACACACACACACACATTTCGGGCAAATAATTTATCAACTGTGAGCAAATACCATGAATATGTGAACAAACACTTTCGCGCCCCATTGCGCGCGCATGAAGAATGAAAGGCAAGTGGATAAGCTAAACTCACGTGATTTTTATTGTTTCTCTTTTTTTTTTCCACGAGAACGAAGCGAGATTCGCTCGATAAATTTTTTTCGCAGCACACGACCTAACGTACATATAGATTTAAACTCGTCGTGTCGAGAACTATATTGTTAGAAAAGAGTATGTGCGAGATTGAGAGTGAAGATAGAATATAAGACGGATATCCCGAGAGCGAGATATAAATCATGAAAACTGTAGCAAGAATATTTGGCACTGCACACACACACATATGTGCTGCTCTAGATGGAATTTAAGAACGTCCCATTTATCTACTTGGCCCAAATAATATTTTACTATACGTTATTTCACACTTTACGCGTGTAAAAAAAAGGGAAGAAAGAAATTGGCGACCGTACGTTTCATTTAATAGCCGGAATTTTCACGTTAGCGTACGCCTCTGAATAGAAGTTATTTAGAATGGCAAATCTCCCCCTACCTTAATAGAGAGGATTTTCCCACCCTAATAAATTACAAGCCACAATCACTGCGCTCTTATATACGAAAGGTATACTGGAGGGATGACAAAAAAAAACAGTCCAGACGGAAAAGGAAATTTCACCCGACGAAAATACTTTTTTTTTCTCTAATATCTCGCAACATAACAACAACCCACAATGATTTCTCACACTTTTGGATTTTCCGAATTCAACCCACATATAATTGTTACGAAAGAGAGCAAAATAGAAATCTGATCTAAATAAAAAAGAAAGTCGCGCGTGTGGCAGTTCCAGTTGGATCGAAAACTCAAAACTCTCGTCGATTTGGCCAGATTTCAATATACGAAAAAAGTGTCCTCAAATTCTTCATCACGCGCTCAAAAAAAAAAACAAAAAAAAATGAAGAAGAAGATCAAGTCAAGAAGAAAAATCCGGAGTGTTTTCAATTGGCCATAACGATAGAGGTCCATGGGACTTACTTGTAATCGGGTGATTTTCCACTTAAAGCACGTGTGTGTATGTGTGTGCGTGCAACACACTGTGAAAGGAATGATTTGACTGCCGTCGGGAGGAAATCGATTTTTTTTGTTGTTTCGTCGTCACCGTTCGTCGTTCGTCGTCAACTATACAGAATAATACCCATTTATCCGAAGCTCTTTCTCTCAAAGACGCACAGACACACACACGCACGCACTCGTAAGTCAATTGAGCCTAATAGTCAACGAGTCCGCGCTTAATTGGCCTCGTCCTGTGCCAGGAGAGACGCACAAAACAACAAACACACACGCGAGTTCGACGATCGTATTTATACACTCTTTTCTTTTTTTTTTCGTCTTTTTTCCTATAAAATTTATTTTTCGACACCTTATCTCCTTATATACACTCTGGTTTGCTTGATGTGATTAAAGAGACAAGCGTGGACACACATACATTTCTCTTCCGTAAGAATTTCAACGTTGTATTACTTATCTGATAGTTAAAAATAGTTGAATTTACGAGAGAGTGGAATTTTTCTCTCACGAGCTTATTACCGAACGAGCGAGCGAGCAAACTTTAATTAAGACTATAATTCTTTTTTAGCGAGAAGTATTTCGCGGCAAATGTTTGATAAGAGAAGTGTTATATACCAGCGTAAGAGTTATTTCGGCCATTCTTAAACGCCACATGGATAATACACACACTCACATATATATACATAGTATATATTACTTACGTGTTAAAATTATTATGCATCTGGAAGAACCGCCACGAGAAATTGCATGCTTCTCTCTCTTTGCTAAAAATAACTCTTTTACGAGCGGCTATAAATGCTAAATTAAGAAAATGATGGAGCGAAAATAAGGTTTTTCGGTCTCTCTCTCTCTTTTATACCAGCGAACCAATAGTGCTAACAAGCTTTTTTTTTCTTCTTTAAGCGCAAAAAATCAAAGATATTTGTTTCCTCGAGAAGGTTTATAATATTGGTGACGCATTCTCGAGAGAGAAAAAGAAGCTTCAATCAAAACAACAAAATTTCATCCCCCTTCGAAAAATAAAATCGATACAACGTATATAGCCAATGAGCAAAGAAAAGAAAAGAAAAGAAAAGAAAAGAAAAGAAAAGAAAAAAAAAGCCGTCAAATGCCATCGAATAGTATAGCGCGTAACAGCAGTAGAAGCAGAGAGTGCGGAAACCGCAACCGACCCAATTTTTCGCATTAGCCCCTAGTCGCCGTAGAGAGGATGCGGCTTTGCATATATAGGTGTTGAAAGCCGCCACCGTCGGTTAATCGTCGGCGTGTGTTTGATCAATAATGAAAATAATGCTACACACACACACACATACACATACACACATACACACGCCCACCACCTTTGGGGGGG
>JAWWMK010000008.1:18115644-18185201 GCA_035047105.1 Galeopsomyia nigrocyanea | reverse complement strand
GAATTTGAAAATACCCATTTGCCCTCAGCGGATTGTTTTTTCAGTACTATGTACTGAGAAAAATCTTCTCAACATATAGTATCAGCTTTAAATTAACCATTTATCACGGCTAGCGACAAGCACAGTTGTAAAATAGAAAAGTGTGCTATGTATGATTTACAAAAATCCTTATGCCGTCGCTGTTTTCGTAACTAAAAGAAAAGTCCTTCATAAGAATCAGTCATTGGATGAGTTAGCGCTTCTGATCTTCTATAAACGTACTACCAGTTTGCTAGTTTACTCAGTTTGTAATCGTATTTTTGAATTTTGTACAATTTATTAAAGATACAATATATATATAAAAGATAGTCCCCACAAAAAATGTATATTTGGTCCACTATACTTACAGTAGATAATGAATATCGCAAATTTATCTAAAAATGAGAATGTTCATTAGAAATCGGAGAATTCGTCAAAAAAAAAAGAAAAATTTCGCATTATTTCACGCAACATTTAATTGTAGTCAGTAGTATAGCAGAATTCTGATTTTTTTTTTATTACTTAGCACCTGCATTAAATCGTTTTGAAACATTTGCAAAAATAATCGTCACAGTCTCCCTCTTCATAACATTAACGGTATAATTGACTAAAACTAAAAATACTTATAATACAGTGTGCATATTCTTATACACATTATACATTATTGTCTCCGGAAGGCGCAATAGTGCGTCAGAAATTTGCAATATATTTGATACCCTGCGTGATATTCAATCATTAATTTGTCCGATGCGCTTTGTTATCTCACTCTCTCTATAGAGAAGCTCTATGAAGTGAATACTATTAATATTATTATTAATATTATAAGTGAGTACTATGAATATTATTCATAATATATCATTAAATTTGAACATTGCAATAGAACGACATGAAACCGTCGCTTAGCTTCGAGTATACATATGCAGTTCGGTATACTCGGGTTTTCGACCACTTTTCAACAAATGAATTTGTGCGCGTGGGAATTCATATTGCTCACAGCGTAAGCATACAACATGTAACATATGCAATTAACTAATAGGAAGAGTGAAAGATCACTGCGACGGCGGCTTGCATTGTTCACAATTTTCCATCTTTTCGTTGAACTCTTCGATCTGAAGAGTCATCTCGAAGAAACTGTACTTATCGTGAATATTTCTAGTAGCCGTGCGGAGTATTGTTTGTGGACTGGTGCCTGATTCTGAAACAGACAAATACATTTTTATTGCACTCGATACACAGGAATTTGCTGCACGCCTCGCTAATGGTTGCAAAAAATCCATTTACTGATAGCTAGATGAGCAGACAGAGCAGTTTTGTCAAGTGATAAGGCCCATATTCTCAAGTTGTGTACTTTCACTACTCCATCTATTTGCATGAATGTATTTTCCACTTGCGAATAATCAAATCCTTTTGGAGTGCCTTCCATCAAAACGTTCACGACGTCCTTGATGATGGTAACTGTGGTTAGCACAACCAGAATTGAAAATAAAAATGTGCAAATCGGATCCACGATACTCCATTCAGGCTGTAATCAACAACCATGTAAACATTATTATTAATCTATTCATGAAATGGATGTGCTTGCAAAATTATTCCTCTTATTATATAAGACATGCCTTGTGATCACAAAGAAGTTTCTTCGTGATATAAGAGTAGAAGTTATTTTATCACGATCGCAAGCTCTTTGGTTACAAGAATTTTTGTTAACGCATGTAGTTAAATTCATTAATTAATAATACTCAAAAGTATTATATGTGAGTTGCTATATATTTGACTAAATATGAGTGAATCAGCAAATATTGATTTGTTCGTACTAGACTAAATTACAACAACAAAATAGATACAAAGTACGTACTAATAAACGTCAGTCGCTTCGACTCGGTGGAACACGTAGCTGCGGCAGAAAGCCGAGCTCTTAGCTTGTGGGGTGTTCGAGTGTGAGACATTCTCTCACATTCGATCAAGCACCACATAGCAAGGAGGCTTTCTCTTGGGGGAAAATCCGAAATGGAAAGGAAAATTCCTTCTAACACGAGGTCCGAGGGATGGGTAGCTGCTGGGACCGAGCGACGGTAACGGACGGTAATCATTAAGTGAGAACGAGCGTGCGAGTTTTCTCTCGACAAGTGGATTAACGAGGACGCGTGAGGCAATAAAACTTTATTGCGCGGTTGGCCATAAGAAAATGTTCAACCAAACGGCGCGACGATACGCAACGACACGAGACGACAGAATAGCCAAACAACTAAATTAGTTGCATTTATTATTAGTTAAATACTTCTACAAATACAGAGAGAGTGGAAAGAGAGAAAACATTCGCCACATGTAAGGTAGTTGTACCTAATTTGGGACTACTTTTTGCAAATACCCATATCTTTTTACCATGAATGAATTTTTTTGACGAGTGGAGACTAATTTTAAAGCTTATGAAAGCAGCTTTAAATTGAGCCATCGCGCGAGTTTTTTGATGATATTTAGCCCGATTTATCGCACTTTATATGAAACTATTTTTTTTTTTTTTTTCGGTATGAAAAGGCAGTGGGCCCAATTTCGGATTATTAGAGAAAAGAGAATTTTTATGTATCTATATCATGTGTGACACGTATAAGTAAATTACATTATTAATATTTTAGCATTTCTAGTACTATAAACTATAATTAGTGTGATATAGTAATATCATAGTTACGTATTAATTAATATTGATTTTGAAAAATAAAACAAACATCGATATTCTAACTTTGATAAATAGAATAATTTTTATCTTGGCAATTGTCAAGTTTTGTATTTGGCTATCCATAAAAATTCAAAACTGGAACGTGAAAAAACATTTTTGTGGTTGAAAGGGTAGTAATTAAAAGAAGACGAATCCAATGGTGTTTCTATAGACTAACTTAAATGTGAGCAGGAAAATTGGGTCGTCTGAGTATGTACACAAAACGGCTGCTGCAGCCAAACAGATTTTGTCTTCGGGGATAATTTGAATATGGAACTTTCATTACTTTATAGTACGAACATATACAGCGCCGTATAGTGCACTAAACTTAAAATCCGACTCAAAATCCGAGCAATAGTCCTAAATTGGATATAGTCCCAAATTGGGTCCACCTACCTTACATAATATTTTAAAGCAATGATAACTCTAAAATCTTCATTCTCTCGCCATAATGAAAAACAAGAAAATTATTCATAATATATCATTAAATTTGAACATTGCAATAGAACGACATGAAACCGTCGCTTAGCTTCGAGTATACATATGCAGTTCGGTATCCCGCGACACTAGAACGCAGAGAGGAAAGAATAATATACCTAATTGGATATTTATACGATTACGTAAAAGTTGAAAAAAGACAACGGAAAAAAAAAAAGATAGCTGGCGTGATCGTAATTATGGTCGCGCCAATACGAGCATAGCAATATTAATTCAAATAGCATTGTCCGCTGAGATCGGCTGCAAATCAATTTATGCTCGCAATGAGAGAAGGACGTTAATGCTGAATGTTACATCTACATATGCTACTATTTTGAATTAATCTGGAAGCCGTTTTTCTTAGTGAAAATGCAAATACGAATTGAATAATATGATCATTAGTGCCATTAGTTTGTAGGAATTAGAAAGTTGGGAAAAAAATAATATACGTATTCAGTTTAAAATAAAAGTCAATAAACACGCACCTTGAAATAGATAACAATCGCAGCAATGAAAACCCCTGTGCTTTGTATGAAGTCGCCGAGTACGTGGATATAAGCCGCTCTGACATTAATATTTTCATCCTGCTCATGTTTTGTATCAGCCTTAGTCGCACCTTCCTCATTGCATTTATCAACTCCACTTTTATCGCGATCGTGACCATGTCCGCGATCGTGACCATGATCATCGTGTCCATGACTGTGACCGTGGCTATGGCCATGTCCATGTTGATGGAGTGTTAGGCCCATTCTGTATATCAATTGTAACATTTTATTAATGCCATACAATGTATACAGTTTAATCGGCAGTAAAACTATATAAGATGGAACAATTCGTATATAAGGAACATGTCGCGAAGAATACTCAGCAATACTAACACTAAATTGACGGCAACTCCAACTGCAGATGTAATTAACATTACCGGAGCATCGAGCTCGAAATCTTTATTAATAACTCGTTCAACCGCCAGGAAAAGTAGGACTCCTGTGACAACCCATATCAATAGAACAGATGTCAGTGCTCCTATTACCTATTGTATGAATAATTCAAGCTTGTTATTTCTGTGTATAGATTATATTTAAATTAAGCAGAACATCAAATTTATCAAATTTATTAATTCAGTATGTAAATATTCAATTAAGTATTGCTCACTTCTGCTCGGTACCACCCAAATGGCATTTTTTTGGTTGCAGGTCTACTAGCTACCCATATTGAAAATAGCGATATCATAAACGACGCGAAATCGGTAAGTAGATGAGCTGCATCCGTAGCAATCGCTAAACTGTTCGACCATACACCTCCTGTAATTTTATTTAACAATTTCAAATGTCGCGTAAGTTATTAGTTAGTAGGTACATACATCTAAATTTGACTTACCAACTATCTCCATGATCATAAATATGACACATAATACACTGGCAATGATAAGTTTTTTTCGCGCCTTCTTGTCAATTTCTTCATTTCTCTCTCGGTGGCAGTGATCTTCGTCTGCAATAAATTAAAATATAATGCTTTTAGTGAGGAAAAAATGTCAATTATTATATTGTAAATATCATAGTGAAATCATAACTATGAATTTTACTACGTACAATTCTACATTCATTTTACCATAATTTTTTAAATATTTTTCTAATTTTTTTTTTTTATTTGAGAATTTTCTGTTGAATAACAAATTTTATTTTCAAATACTCGCTTTAAATAAGATATTATTTTACCAAACATAATTATTTTACATAATAACAAGTGAAATATCAAAACCAAAATTTGTCAAAATTTGAAAATTCGCGCGAAATTATAAAGAAATGCAGGTCTAGACTTGTTCGCGGTTTCTACGATCAGAGCAGCTGTGAGAGAGTGGTACATACGCCGCTTTCCCACGCAGCCTAGCTCATATATGCAGTTTGGAGTTTGCTGCTGCAGTTCGCTGTCAACGGTTATCGTTCGACGCGATGAACACGTGCGAATCACAATAAAAACAAACCAATTTTGTTTTCATTTACTTAGTTGTATACCTATTGAATTCTTTTTCTGCCTTTAAAAAATCTTTGGCTGGCCGAAGATGGCAAAAAAAGAATCTCAAGAACAATTAACGTCAAGTTCAATCGATTCATCAAAGGAGGCTTCGACTTCTCTGAGTGATGCAACTGAGAAAACGAATGAAAATTTTCTCAAGCCGACTGCAAATTTAACTATAAAGGTAAATGAGTAAATGATTCTTTATTTTTTTTCTTTGCTCTAGGAAACTGTAAAATGGCATTGAAAATTTTAGGTTATCCTTTCGTATAAAGGCGTATTTAAAAAAATAACACTGATATAGTTTTTAAACAACAAGGATTGTAAATTATATTTTCATTTTCAGAAAACTCGCACAAAGACCAAGAAAAACAAGAAAAGTTCGACCTTCTTAAAATTTTTCATCGATAAAGTAGGTTTGACTCTGTCTTATTACAGATTCAATGTATGAACTTTATCTCTAATTATTTCAAAATTATTCACAATCGAATTATTATTTCTCATTAAAGAAAAGAAAGAAGCATGGCAAGAAAAATATTGTTTTGGAGAAAGCATCTGATAAGGTAAGCAAATATATTTTATTTTCCCAACACTATAAATTTATAATTCAACCAGATGTCCTCAAACTTTTATTTAATTATATAATTAGACTTTGCTTTTTTTATTACACCTGAATTAGTCCAAAAGATGGTGTATTTGTTATTTAAAAATTAATATAGATTTATTCATATTTATTGCTTTATAAAATATTCTATTATACACTACAACAATAAATATTATTTAATCAAGACCTTTCGATGGAATCAGAAAAACATTTATCAAATATTTTTTCAGAATATTGCTACACTGTTGAGATCAGAACGACTTCTTGAATATATCAAAAAGGGATGTAAAATACCTTACGATATTGGATATCACATTTCACAAAAAACTGGCTTCAAATCAGTAAGCGAATTGAACGATTATATCAGTGCTCACAGGAAAAAATTTATAGTATTAGTAGATAGAAAAGTAAGCGCAACATTTAATGAATAGTACATTCAAGTTTCAGATTTTTCAATATTAATAAAATTAAATGTTGTAGGAAAAACATTGCCAAGCTGAAAGTACTCAATGCAATAGTTTATTACGGAGAGCTGATTCTGTTGATTTAAATTTATATTTCAAACATCACTATGAAGATGCTACAGATACTTCAGCAATTTATAACTGATATGAGTGCTATAAAATGGTGAGTTTTATTTTGATAATTTTTCAATTAAAAAAGTCATAAGATTTCAAATTAAAGTCGGCCTACTATTAGTGGATGCTCTCAATTTTGTAATTATTTTAAGGTGTTTTTCAAATATTAAATATAACTTACAAAAACTAGGATTTCTTAAATAATCTATTGGAGCACATTCTTCTTTTCCTCCTTTGACAAGCGTACAGCAACCAGAAAGTTTTCCATGTACACAAAAAATGACTTTTTTGGAAGCAGATTCTTTATCATTCACATCATTGTTATTGGGTGGAAGACTAGTTCCATAACCAAATGCAGCCTTATCTTGAAAACTGAAAAAGATTAATCACATCAATTATTATGAAATATAAAGAAACTATTCAAATTTGTTTTACTTCAATTTTAAGAAATTATAATTATTAAGCAGGTTCTTATTTGTTTGGGTATGATACTAAAGTAATGAATTTAAAAAAATTGAATAATTTGTCATTGAGAAAGTATGTTAAGGATATGATAGATCTAAAAACGAATTATTGTAGATCATATAAAGCCTATGAAACTTGTGGTTTTTCTTGTGGTTACTAAATTAATTGATAAAAAAATTCATTGTCATGAAACAGAATTTCCTTGAAAGTAGATTTTTTTGGGTATGTTGTCTTTTCGCTGATAAAATGTATATTAAAATGGAAGTAATTTACTAAAATTAATTAATTAAAAATACTCATTCTTAATTGATGTACAGATATATTAACAGGAAAAGACTAACTTGAAAAACTAGAAAGCTCAAAATAATAATTTTTTTTTAATCTATGCAAGAATCTAAACATCTTACTAATCATCAACTATGTATTGACTTGATCTCATATGAAATCTATTACGCTCGATAAAAGATATTTAAAAAATGTTGTCAAGTACTGGTCAAGTAATGACGGAATGAATGAGATTTTACAAGCTTTAAGTTGTTCTTTTCTTCTCTATTCTATGCGTATATATTGGGATTGGCGCCATTGGCGGTCGGGAAAACGTGGCTGTCGACAACAAGTAGGGTGGAATACATTGCAAGCATATAGGGAGCTGATGTGTTTTTCGACTGTAGTTTCAAATTTTGAACTTTTAGGAAATTTTCAGACAGAGAAAGTTGTTCGTCATATTTTTTAGAATTTTTTCAGCACTTTAAAAAAAATTTTTTATTCTAAAAAAATAATTTATTTCTATGGATTTTTCCAAAAAAAGTTCGGAATTTTAAACTACAGTCGAAAAACACATCAGCTCCCTATGCTTGCAATGTATTCCATCCTACTTGTCGACAGCCATTGTTGTCACGTCATTCACCGCCAATCCCAATATTCTTTAAGTTATATTTATCAGTAAATAATATAGTTTTATCTCATGAATAGACATCAAATGATCTAATTTTTCATTTGTTACTAATTGAATCAACAACATGAAATTCCACATAAAATAAAATATGTAATCATGCCAATTGAGTAGTTTTGAACATTGAAATTACAATAATATTTATTTTCGATCGAATAGTCGACAGCATAAAGAAGTACATAGAACTATTGAAAAATCAAACGGTTCTTCATTTATTTACGTTTTCTTTTCAATCAATGCTTGAAGCATGTGATAAAATATTCGCACGTGCTAAAACTAATGTTAATTTAGTGCATGTCTCATGATTTTGATAAGACTTATGCGTGAATCGAAAATGAAGCGTTATCGCGTTGAGAAGGTGAGGGAATTTTAAACAACGCACGCCTTTATTCGTATTACGATCATGCCGTGTGCAAAGTGAAATACAGAGTTCCGACTTATAATTATTGCTTGTCATCGGCGCTCTATCGTTTGTCAACAACAATAACGTGTGCAAAATCTGATAAATCTTTCAAATACTCACACTTTTTTTTTATTAATTCAATTAAGATTTGTGAGTTTAAGCGATAATGATTTTAATTATTGACTTTAACCCTGGGGCTTCAAATTAATCGATTGAATCTGCTTCACCTCTTCCGATTTCCTTCTTATCAATCTATCTTTAATGTGAGGAATGTTTCATCAATAGAGGTATTTTTAATAGAATTTAGTTATTTTGCTATTTATGTATACACGTTTCAAAACATGAGCGTTCTAAATAGAATTTGGTTGATACTTATTTCAAGATTTCAATATTCGCTATGAAACTTCTCAAATTTATTTACGATTTTCTAATTTATCAGCTGCAATAATAGTCGCCTTTCACAAGAAAATACTCAAAAATACAAAAAAAAAAAAACTTCAACAACAACATTAATTGGACTTGACTCGTTTTCTAAAAATTGAGCGATTCCTTCTACATAGTCAAAGTCTCAAGAAACTTGAATCATTAGCATTACACGTCTCTGTATTATCTAAACACAATCTTATTTGACTGCGAAAAGATATGCAATTTATTTTTTTTAAGTTAATTGTAATTATATTCGTGCTAGTCAGTGTATCGATTTTTCCTCGTCATCATTCATCTATGACGCTAGACAAAGTGATCATTCATATGCCAAATATAAGCTAGCTGCTAATGGAACGCTTTTGAAATCAAATTTCCTTTAAAACATCGACGTAAATACATACGTAAGCGGTTATCAAGCGCTATAGCGTTAGAAAACCAATAAAGCGGAACATACCGTTGTGAAGATGAATGATTACGTTCAGTTAGCACAGTTATTTTGGGAAAATTGAAATTCAATATTACTGTGAATACTCGTGAAGAAAGATGGCACACTGCGAAGCATCAATCACGTTCAACTCTTGTCGGGCACATGTGCGTATATCGATTGAAAATTACATAATTAGTACAATGCCGTGGGAATAACTAATTGGATTTTCAAATGAAGCTATTGTTCTCCTTGAAGAGTACGACTCGAGTGCAGCAGCTAGCTATCTAATAATCGCTGATATTCAAAAATATGTATCTCTTATATCGCTCGCGCGCTGTCGCTATAATGACTTATTTACAATTGATTTAAATACTTATCGTAGGAGCACGAGCACACGTGCACCGCGATCTAATTTACAGCGATTAGCAGATGCACGTTCGAGCACCTGGTGTATATTCAACCATTTTTGGCTTTTCATGCTAACTTGCCATAGTTTAGGAGATGATGAAAGCATTATTAGAGTTAGTCATTGAATAAGCATGTGTGAGGAGGTTTGGATCAATTGAAAGGAATCATTTGAGGTAGATTTGAGAAAGGGTTGATGAGTGTGCGAGAAAGGGGATAAAATCGATGGTTTGCTCGTTCGACTTTGATGGATCTGACCTGTCAATCTGGTTGGGCTTGCCGAGCTGGCCGGGCAAATCGGTCGATTGGTCGTCGTTGGGTTGCATGCTGTTGCTGTTGGAGCTTTGATCGATGAGCTGCTCGTAGTGGCGTCGACGTCGGTGCGCGGCCAGCAGACCGCGAGTACTAAATCTGGTGCGAGCAATCGGCGCGGCTCGATGCCTCGGCTGAGCCAGTACCACCACGGGCAATTCCGAGCTCCTACGCGCACGCAAGCCCATCGCATTACCGGCCCCACCGACGACAGCTCTCAACGCAACCACCACCAAGAAGCAGCAGCAGCAGCAACAGCCTCCGAGCGACGAGACGACAGTACGCCGCAGCAGAAGGTCAAGCGCAAGCTGCTACACACTGGAAGACGACAATGTTGTCCTGCCTTTTTTTTTTTCTTTGCTCACAATTCCTCGCGCTCGTGTTTGCTTGCGGTCGCTCGCTCGCTCACTCGCTTTTTTCATCGCTTCTTTTTTTTCAAATCCTCATCGGTGTCGCGATCAGAGCGACTACGCACTACCGGGTTGGTTTTGCTCGCGCGCCCGAGGACGCGACCGCGTCTTTTTGACTTTCGTGGTCGACTAATATCAAATTTTGTCCTTACAGCTCATTTTTTCCCTTCCCTTATTCAACTTACACCTGCCTTGTGTCCCCACCAGTAAGTTGCGTGCTTGCGCACTTTCGTCTATCAGTCCGCGCTTATAAAGCCTATAGGCTTGCCTTTCACCTCATACCTAAAGTTTCTCATTCTTCTCTATCGCATAGTCACTTTTGTTTCTTCCGTTCGGTCATATACAACATGCCACTGAACAACTTACAAAGCTTTGTAAATTTGATTTGAAATTTGCATAGTCGTTAGATTCGTTTTGTAAATCATTTCATGATTAGATCGAACACGATGCTTTAGATAACATTAGCTCGCAATTAATCTTTAACTAATGTTCAATTGAATGGTCAGTGAAACATTTACTTTTAAAATTCAAATTCCAATTGAGCTTGAGAAACTAAGATTTTTTTATACATAAATTAGATATGTTTTATTAGAATATGAACAATAAAAATAGTGCAACACTAAAATTCAGTTTCAATTCTTATTGAAATACTGTCTCGGACTTAGTAATAATACAACTCTAGTAAAATTGAAATTACCAAACACATGCCGATGGTTACTTTAAAAAAAAAAAAAAAAACTATTCAGCGAATTTCAAACAACAAACAACTTCAATTAATTGTTTCTTTTGACTTAAAATAATTCACGCATAAAGATTGTTATTTAGACTTTCTTAAATGCCATACATTCATAACTAATCTAATTATTGAGAAAATTTTATTCTAGTATGTAATTTGTAACAAAAAAAAAACAGACTCATTCTGTTTTTAGTTGTATTGATTTCAGCCGGACTATATCATAATTTTTGATATAATCAATGTATTCGCGCAATTGCGCGTTAGGCAGTAATGACTAACACACGCGTTACGATTAAAACGTACATCAATAATGAAAAAGTGTCATTTCATTGAGTCTACGAACAAAAAAAATGAACCTTCAATTGGTTTGCAAGCATTTGAAAATAAGTAAGTAATTTTTATGTGACTTATGACCATTTCACATTAAAAAGTTGATTAAAAATTATAAATATATAGTAGTAAATACAAGCTGGTAATCCACGTGAATAATATCACTAAGAAAGAAGATCACTACAGTCAGTAAAAATTTTATTCGGATCACTGGTTTGTTCTAAGAATGGGTTGTTGACGCTTTGATTCTCTGAATTGAAAATTTTTATGTATGACTCAAATAATATTTTGTAAAGGCTTCATTCTTCGAATGTTATACCAATTACATGCGGTATTTTTCTTTGAATAAGATAAACATAAAATGTTTTTTATGTGCACTTATAAAATGCAGTCTTAGCGTCCTTTGATATATTTCATAACTTATTCAAATGGATAATAAATGAAAAGTTTTAGTAGTTTTTTCCCAACCGTTTGTCTTTAATCTCGAAAAAAAAATACCATCAATAAATTTCTATACCTGGATAAATACCGGCTATATAATGTGCCGTCATTTTTTTTCGATAAAGAAATAAAAACCTTAGCTTGCTTTTTAGCTTTAATTGGTGTTTAAAGAGCTCACCCAAACGTCAATTGGACTTTTTTTATGCAATTGGAACGCACAAGAGTTTTATAAGACCGAGAAAGTTAAATTTTTGGAGTACTTGAATCAAATTGAAAAGAGAGCAGCATGTTTTCATCGTCGCGTAATTGAAGAGTTTTTCTGTATTACGTAAATGCGATTATTCAAGTATTTAAAAATTCTTCATTATTGAAAATTCCATTGCATTTCTGTTAATGTGTTTGCACAATTAACACGTACCTGATACGTCAGGTAGTTCATAGGCACATGCTTAAGTTAGCAGGTAATTTGACGTAGGTATGTTTGTTTAAACGCGTGCAAGTTAGATGAGTATCCGTTTATACGAGAAGTTTCCGCTGCGCCTGGAATGCATTATCAGTGCTCTTCCGGTGTTATCATGGTTTTTACGGCTATTTGTTTTAAATATATATCATTTCAAAAATATTCATAATCACATGTTAAAGATGTTTAATTTACACCCAACTATTGATTCTTTCGAGAATGGGAAAAGAGTCCTGAACGTAAAAACTCGACGAATGGATTCTTCAATATATTATGACCCGAACACGAATCCAATGTCAGTTTTTATCGTATACCCGCAGATTTCAAGTAAATTACAAAAAAATAACTTGATTTTCGAATTTTACGTGTTTTTCTTTATGATTAAAAAAGCTAACGGGCGATGGAGACTTAACATTTGAATGCAGTACATCAAAATATTAATATGTAGCTCCAAACTTTAGTGAGTACCCAAACAAATAAAATTTCTAAATTTCCGCACTGAATTTTAATCCGGAATCAGAATTCGTTTCATCGTCTTTCGCAGTTCTTCTTTAATCCAGAGAAATACCCGAAAAATTTGGAATACTAAAGGTTCTTTTTTTGCAATTTCAAATAGATTGAAAGGAGTTAGATACTTGTTTTTTTTTGTGTTCCTGGTTGAACCAACGATTCGATTTTTAAAATATTGTCACATTTACTGCACGAAAAAACTTGATAATTTTCTCGAGGACCCGCATGCCCTTCACATTGAAATAAAAATGTTATTGTCAGTAGAGATTTCAACCACGAAGGTCACGTAAAAAATAAGATTTATAGTTATACAGCTAATCGAATTTTAAAGTTCAATTAAGTTAATGCTTCATTCACTGCGTAAAACATTACTAATAATCTAAATCTATATCGACAACTTATCACATATTTTACTATAATTGCAATAGTATAACGCAGTTGTTGAAAATTAAAACTCGTAACGGATTTGAAAGACCCGAGGGAAATAGAAAAATACCCATGGAAAAATGATATTTTCTCACCCATTTTGAAAAGTATTTAATTATTTCCGCTTGAATAATCGTGGATAAACTACACGGAAAAAACAGGCCTCTTGTAACAAGAGGAATTTAATTTTAAGTAAACTAATTTTTTTTTACAAAATTATTCCTCTTGTAATAAGAACAATTTCCTCTTACGACAAAAGGATTCCTCTTGTATAACAAGAATATTTCCTCATGTACCAAAAAGAATCCTCTTGTTACAAAAAGAATAATTTTGCGGCTATATTGAGATGAAAATCCTCTTATATCAAGAAGAATCTTTTTGATATATATAAGAGGATTTTTTTCTCAGTGTAACGTCTTACAAAGATTTACATTGCAACAAACTAATAATCCAAAATAATATTTCAACAGAAGTAAAGCATTAAAAATTAAAGGCCTTCTGGATATTTCCCTTTCTTTTTTCAAGTCTCCACACTATAATCAATTTTTTTTTTTTTAATTTAAAAAGGAAATGCTTGTCGCATTTGATAAGCTAGGCATTTTCCGCGTGATGCATTTGCAGCATATGTGTTGGAAATACGTCTAGTATTCTGAGTAATGAAAGATTTTTTAAGAAATGAAAAATTAAGAGATCACGTGACAATCGTCACTGTAATTCTCGAGTAATGCTACTCAAAGATTAACGCATAGGTAACTGAACTGTTTTCCCACGTATCCGTAAAAAAGCGCGAAGTGAGCAGCAACACCAACCCAAGGCTATAATCACTCTGACCCGCATAAGAAAAAAATTCAAGCTAAACGATGTCGTAAGCAAAATTGAAGACGAGCAAACAACTTTGTTCAAAACAGCGCACAATCTCACGCACACACATACACACCGATTGCTTGTAGGGCGAGAAATCACAATGCGCGCTCAGAGATGCAGCGAAATCTGAGCGAGAGAGGAGCGTGGTAAAACAAAAAAAGGCAAGTACAAAAAAGACTGAGGGTCCAAGTCGTAATAAGGTGGGCCGAGATGAAGATGCGCGAGCCGCGAGCGCCAGGTTCTTCGCGTCGGTGAATCTCGCGCGACTGGAGAACGTTCGCCGCGATCGCCGCTGCCGCTGCTGCTGCTGCTGCTACTGCTGACGACGACAGCCTGAGGCCTACATGTATAGCTATAGTACATACATATAACAGTCGTTCTCGACCGGCCGCGGCCGCGGCCGCTGAAATTCCGTGAAAGTGTCGAGAGAGGATAACATACGTATAGATACACATGCACGCACACAAGCCGCGCATAGCCTCATTGGCTATATATCAGCTTTTTCCTTCTTTACTCTTGCTGCCTTGCTCAAACATCCTCCTGTTTGACAAGACAATATTCCGCGCGAGTTATTTATCCTTCTATCATTTTCCATTGTTTTTTTATTTTATTCTCTCTTCTTCATTGCCACGTTGACACCGACGAGCATTCGGAAACAAAGTGAAAGGATTATGAGACTGCTGTCCGCCTTCGGTAATAAATCTACAGTTCAAATGAATGCAGATGCGTCAATACACAATATAAATTTTACAACGTCAGCACACTCATATTGTACAAATCTTCTTTTTTTAATTTCTGTAATTGTTTTCAATTTTCCAGTACACTTTAATTATTGTCATTGGATATTTAAAAAATTACTCTCGTGTTTTACGGAATATTTCAAAGTTTATTTTTGATATCAAGCAATATACGATTTGGATAAGAAAAAAAAATTTTTTTTTTCTGTTATGCACAATAAGCGAGACACAGTCAACTGGTTCAAGGTCTCGGTTTCAACGCTGCAGTTGTATTGTTACACGTATACACCTCAATTATTTCTGCTAGTTATTGCTAAATAAGTATACTAACACGCGCAAATTTCCGTTTCGGAGCACTTTTGATTTGAAGCACTGACATTTGTTCAAAGCGTCATCATGCTTTCAATACGAAAATTACAAAAATTTACAGTGGTTCTATCATTTGCGTTGACATTTGAATTATCAAATTTTTATGGAAAAATTGAACGTATAAAATTTAAGCAGGTTATTGAAAAAAGAACTACTGAAAGAACTTTTCAAACAATCAAATACACGTGTACTACTAAGCTTGCTTTCTCAGAGATATAATCCAAGTATTTGTTTTTTTTTTTCTCAGCCCCATTATCCTACGTTGCCTCATAGATATGTAGCAAGAAACTAAAAAAAGACAAATTTTGTTATGGATTGTTTCAACTACAAGCATGCAAAATAGTTTCAAGTAAAAATGTGGCGTTTTAGAATTTTCAAATTTTATAGTAAAATCGTCTCATTTATAAGAACCGTTATTTTAACGAAATGCTGTTAGCAATATTTGAAAACCTAAATAATTTGGAAATTAAAATTAAGCTGCGAGTAAAATCAGTCACGCGAATCAGAATCGCGTTTGTTGGGGAAAGCCCGTTCAAGAAAAAATATGATAAGGAAAATCAATGAAAGTCTCCTATTTTGAATCATCACGTCAAGTTAATGAAAATAAAAGATACTTTATAAAAAAAAATGTATTCTTTTCGTCTGTTAAAAAGTGACACATCAAAATTTCTACGTGGAAGAAAAAACCTGCGGAACCGGTCGAAATGGATAGATTATTCAAAAAATACACTATCGTCTATCACTTTTCACTCTTAGCAGAGTGGAGATGTCTTTACCTACTTGAAAAAAATGGGTTTGTCCTATCGCCCTGAAATTCGGATGTATCTTTTGTTGACCAATAAATCGAAGGGGTCATTTTTCACTCCATCTTTTTATTTTACTGATCGACGATTTTGAGAAAAAAATAATTTTACTTCTTGGCCGAATAATATCGCGATCTTTATAAATCGTTACACCACTAATTGATGAAGATTAATAACATGTTTTTATGTTCAAATTGAAGTTAGATTTTTAAAACATTCCCAAATGTTAAGTTATAAAAATAATCGAAAATGCTAACCCACAAAAAAACGTGTTTTCAAACATGTTTTTTCTGATCTTTCATTCGTAAAAACGCTAATCGAATGAATCTTTATAGCCAAACGTTCAGCTCATATTAAAATTAAGTTATTTATGATGACTTTACACTCATGATACACGCATACAGACATTTTTTTAGACATGACGTAGGTATTCTGACATGTTACACCTTGAAACTATTTTTGTTACGTTTTATGCAAAATGGTTTTCTTTAAAAAGAGGTACACTGAGAAAAAAATCCTCTTGTAACAAGAGGAAAATCTTCTTGAAATTAAAAATAAATTTTTTTTATGCCATGGGACAGGTAATATTAATTTATTCACTTATGTATATTAAATTAGCTATTGCTAGTTTATTTTGTATAACTATTATACAAACTGAAATTAAACATATGACATTACATAAAATTTTCCGTCGGTAGTAAAAATAATTTTATGCATTGGCTTTACTTTGATAATTTTAGAAATTGTTTTCATTGACCACACATTTGATTTCACGACATTATACGCATGTACGTGTTCATTAAATCCTTTAGTTTTCCACTTTCTACAAATTAAGTAATAGTTTTCCTCAAATTTTACAGTATAATAAATTTCATAGAATACAGGATACAAATCATCAATCGAATCTATGACAAATAGCCCTGGAACATATTTCAAATTATCCTCAATGAGCCATGGTACACGACTGAACAATCATAAATACTAATAGAATGTGCACTTAATAATTTTGTGTAAAGACATGAAAATTTAGGAAAATTCTTCTTGATTTTTTTAAGAGATCCGTGACCTCGTCCGTGACTTACAAGCAGCTGAATGGGTTCATTTTTTTTTTCAAAGTAATTTGCTACAGCCGTTTGGTGCTTAATACATATTGATTAATAGATATTGACTCTTGCAAATCTTAACTAATCCTCTTGCAACAAGAGGATTTTCCTCTTGTAACAAGCAGAATTCCTCTTGTAACAAGAGGATTGGTTTCAAGATGACCGTCCTCTTGTTACAAGAGTACTATTTTTTTCAGTGAACGGACATCGGTCTACAGATCTGTCGAGAAAGAAAGAAAAAATGAATAAAAATGGAATTAGTTCAAAAGCACTTCCTGCGAGAATTCCACTGCTTTTATCGCGAAGTCTGAAGGGTCGCGTAGTAAAATACATAAGTGTGCATAGCTACGACGACGACAACGAAAGGGAGAGAAAGTCAGATTGGCCGCCGCGCGTTGCACACAGCTATCGGCTTATGCAAATATTTCGTTTGATAAAAGCCTTATCTTCTTTAGACTGCACAGCCGCCCTGCCAACGACGACGCGCTCTCGATTTATATTGTTGACTCGTATATGAAAAAATTTTTTTTTTCTTCAGTCGCTGGTAGGGATGCGGCCGCATCAATGGAAATTAGTATCTATGCGCATTTTCGACCAATGGCCGTTTTACGGTTGAGTTCTCGCTAGAGAGCTGCGAGCGAGGTGATAAAACTGACGCGCCGCGCCGCTGCCCGACTATACGACGACTTGATTTATATTACGCTCGCGCGTTCATTGACATCATGCACGCGTGCGTGGGATTCGCGTGTCGCTAAACTCGAGTTGTCGATTTTATTTTTCTTTTGTTTTTGTTTTTTTTTTTTTTTTTTGTTTTTTGGTTCGGATGGAGGATGAGATTGATTTTTTTGAGCATTTGAATTAATTTTGTGAATGTAGACGAGAGCGATAAAAAAATAATGGCTAGTAGTAAACTGAAGAATCGCCGATAAATCAATATTGCGAAATTTGAAAAATTTCCAATGGATATAAATTGAAATACACAATTTTCAAATTAATGAATGAAATATACTATAACAATAGGAATGCTTTGAGGCCGCAAATGATATCGTTATCCAGAGTCGAGTAATATCTCCGAAAGGAAAAGCAGCGAGCTGTGTGTTTTGACGTACAGGCGAGAGAGGCGTATATTATAGTTATACTGCAAATTAATATCTCCAACATGCAACATAGAAAGCATCGACCTTCAACACGTCCTGCTCGCGCATTATTATTATAACACACGGGCATTGTCCGAGTATAGCCGCCACCGCCGCCGCAGCCAGTGTAATTTAATCAATTACCATAGCATTGTTCAGTTATGCGTATTACTATAAGGCATACTCGCGAGAAGGTTCTCGATCATTGCTCAGTCATGGATATTCCGTGAATCTTTATCTGAAAAAAGAGAAATTAAAAGTGTAAAATTACCATAAAAATGCGTTTTTTCCCGTGTAAGATAAACTCGCGCGTGATCGATTACCTGTCTCGAAGATCACGGCACTTTCGATGCACAAATCAATAAAAAGCAAGCAAAGTAGCGTGAAAGTCGACGAAAAAAAAAATGCGAACATGAATATTTTTCCATATCGCGCGCGATTAAAACAGGAAAAACACACATACATAATTCGACCTTCGAGGATCGCCTACAACCAACCTGATCACTCTCTGCTGCAGCGTAGGTGCGCGCACTAAAAGCCATTCACTCCGTTGCGTATACAACCATTCATGGCGCACGAGAGAGCGAGTGAGAGCTCGATATTATTTCTTATCGTCGCGTCGTAGCTGCGATTTCCTTTTTGTCGCGCGTGGGCTGCTGCCACTGCCGCCACCTGCACTCTTACACTGCCACTGACAAAATGCTCTCTCTTTTTTTTCTCTTCTCCTTTTCAAGGCTTTTTAAACGCACGTCGAGAGATGAGTATCTGTATACATATACGCAGCTGCCGCATATACGTTGAGCAATTTATATTGTTTGTGTCGCTCGCTCACTCGAGACTCGAGTGAAACTCGCGCGCGCACGGCCTGTTTTTTTCTTTTTTTGTATTCAAATGATTTCGCGACAATTCGAAATATCCTTGCGATTGTTTTTTTTTTTCGGGTTTTTTTTTTTCTCTACGTTTATACGCGAAAGTTGGCGTTTTAGACGCAAAGTGTGTCGATGAGATTCTTGAATTTTCGCCGGTAGCGATTATCGGAAATCGTTTATACATAGCTAGCGATCGAAGTAAATAAGCCGATTTCGCTTTCTAATCGGCGAGTAGCGCAACGCAACGCAACGCAATGAATCGCCCATCATCATACCTGCGGCAAATAAAAAAAAAATAGGGAGGAGGAGGAATATGGCATTTGCACGACGCCGTCGTAAATCCACGACATCGGTTTTTATTGAAATTACAAGCTATACGACGCCGACTGTAAATCGTATACACGCAGTTCGATATTTCCAATCGAGAAGCGATTTGCCGAGATATATCGATTATACGTTGCAATTTTTCTGCTACGCTTTTTATTGTTATGCGGCGCTCGTGCGCGGCTACAACATATATGTAACATGCGTGAGGGACGTCAAAGCTGCTTGTGACATTGAGCGAATTTGTCGGGAATGACAAGGTTCCCCCATCGTTCTTTTTGTTCTTTCTCGAGTGAGCGATTTTTATGCGGACGGCACCTGGCTGTATGAGTACCTTGTCATCGTCTGTTTACAGTGATGTGCGTTTTTTTTTACCTTTTTCAAGTATTTTTTTTCATTTGACGGTAAAAAACCTTCGCATATTATTATTGTAATAAGGTGAAACAACAATGTCAAGGTGTCAGTTTATATTTAGAATCGAACAAGCAAATTGCGATAAGACTTTTTTTTTCTTCATCCGGTGCGGTTGTTCGTCCGGAGCAATTAGTTCCAGTAGTCGCATAAAAAGCTCGTAAATTAAACAACGCCTACCTGATTTTAATTGAAAATCTGCATACCGCAAGAGAGAAATCTACAATCAGATCAGTGTGATGTTACGACATTTAGTGATTGAAAAAAGTCGGCATAACTCTTTCCGTACTAACTTTGTTTCATACTCATATATGGAGCATTACTGACATCAGAAGGGTTGTATCGAGATTGAAGTGATCGATGTGTGATCATGATGATTGTTTGAAGAAAAATAAAACTTTAAAATTTGTAGATATAATATGGAAAAGACTGAGGCCAGATCGGACACAAGGCTATAAAGCATTTATATATTCATTTCACAAACAACCATTAAAGACAAGCAATACTACTTATTAAATGACATTAATAATTTAACCTTCAGAATCGATATCTCGGCAGCATGTAATTCCATGTCTAATAAAACATTATTGCCTGGGATAAGACTTGCAGGTATTCTTCGAAGATTTGGTTGATAATCTTCATTGTGGATAAATGAATATTACAGTAATGTAAAAAGTGGATTATTTAAAAATTTATTTTTCTGACCAATTAAAAGTTTATGAGTACCTTTTTTGGGCGGCAATCTTTAACACCTAGAGGTTGCAATATTTCTTCAAAGAAAACTTTTGCTCCCCTACCTTCGCACAAATTGCTATCGAAGGATAATCCAGTTTTGATATCTCGACCGAATGCACGAGTTGATATTGCGACTTTGACCTGCATATTGGTAAAATCATAGATAAGCTTGAAAAAGTTCAAATCTATTCAAAAATACAATATTGTCATTGAAAGATCATAATTAGCTTACAGAAAAATCTGGAGGAGCATCCTTAATTACATTCATCGTAACACTCAAAGAATTTTGCGAATTGGGTTTGTAAACTATTGGAATGTCTAAAGTATCAATATCTATGTAGGTTTCATTAACATATTCTACACTGACATCTTCGAAATAGAGAACACGGCCCGCACTCTAAAATAAAGGAATATTATGTTCGTTATCAATAATAATTTCATATGAATCATCGGATAAAGTGAGCGAATATATATATTTTTGGAATAAACTTACCTGAATCTTATAAAATGCAAAGCACATTATGAGCAATACGAAGATTTGTTTGACAAGCATTATAAAGATCAATTTCTCAAGCTTTGCGTCAATTTTACTTGCGATATTTCCTAAAAACACATTTTTCTGGGGTCTAGAATTGTAAAATTTTTTTTTAATGCTAAGGCTACCGGACCTTTTTCCTCTTCTTTTTGAAGGTATATAGTGTTGGAAAATGCTCGTAAACATTGGAAAAGTCTGCAGGAACTACTTTTTCGACATTTTCCCATTATAATCAAATGGGCTTTTCTCACAGAAAATAGGCGAAAAACGGCATTTCTTCAAATATTGATTTCACCGCTAGAAACATTTTTGACCAATCAAAATGATAGCAAAAAAGAAGACTTTTACGTAGAAAAAAGTTTCATTCAAAAATAATTATCCGGTGACAAGTTATCAAAAAAATTGCAAAATAATTACAATTTTAGTTTGTTATTAATATCGGGAAAATGCTGAAAAAATATATTTCCTGAGGACTTTTCCAATGTTCACGAGCTTTTTCCGACACTAAATACCTTCAAAAAGAAGAGGAAAAAGGTCCGGAAGCCTTAGCATTAAAAAAGATTTTCCATTCTAGACCCCAGAAAAGCGTGTTTTTTTAAAGGATTTCGTCATATATACGCAATAATGGATATACAAGAGATTTTTGCCCTGCGAAGTGTGTGAAATCTTGCAACAAATAATACACTGCGCTGGTTGAATATAAAGTTACGAATTTATACATTCTAGCATAAAACGCAATTAGCGTTTATTTAGAAAATTTACGGAGGAAGCATTCAAAATTCATCTACGCCTATTGTCTCTGCATTCTCCGTTGCCGAAACGATCGTTTCAACGCATTCAATCAGAATGTCATTGTCTGCAATACTCGTTATTGTTTGAAAAATTATCAGAGTTCGTATTGACATAAATTCTTTTCCGTAACTTCATTATTGAAAAAAAAAATAAAAAACTTTACTCAACAATAGATTGCTTTTCTTGCTCAAATTTAAAAATCTTCACAAATAATCGTATTTATGCAAACACACTTTCGCAAACATTCAAACCACCCTACGAACTTATTACGTAAGTACACGCAGCACTTGGCGAAGCGTACGAAACGCAAACTCCAACGACAGAGCGGAAGGAACTCAAAGCGAGCGAGAAGCCGAGTAAAGTGTAATTATCGTAAGAGCCGCGAGTGTATTATCGCGTATATTTCGTAATACACCGAACTATGCGGGGTAAAATTCCAGATCGCCTACGGGCGAATCCAATACACTCGCTTGCGTCCATATATATACATTTCGCGGGGGCGGCTCTTTATTATCATGCAAAGATCTTGTTTCGATAAGATCGTTTTCCTTCGATCCAAATAGATTTGCCCACCTACTTTTATTAGCTCGCGTTCTCTCGGTATTCAATTAGCTAATCGATTTCCGTTCGATTGTAAAAAAATGTCAACATTTTTTTTTCGTAATCGATTCCTTCCTACTATTTAAATGAGTGTAGTGATCGAGTGAACATAAATAGAAAGTAGTGTATGTATAATAAAACCTGCTAATGTAAAAACTCGGACAGGTCGACTGACAGAATGAGGGTATCGGTCAGCACGATGAGGATCGAAGACACACCTCGATGAATATTCCATTTGCATCTTCTCGCTTGGAGCACTGAACTCTTTACTTTTTGTAATCGATATATTAGACCGCACAAAAAAAAACCGAGCTAATACAATCTAACACGAAAAGAAAAACTGTGCAATCAAAAAAAAAACACCGGTAAACTTACAACTATATATAACGGCACCTTACACACGCACTCGATAACCGTACTTCACACAAATCCACGTAGGCCCATAAAGATCGACAAAGTTTCGTATGAAAGCACTTATTATCCACCTACGCTGCAGAGAGCCGCGACACTGGTTGCGCTCCGCGTGCACTTGTGCAAAATGTGTTTATAACTCGCGCGCCGAATAGATTACGCCGAAATAAGAACACAAGAGCTCGGCGACTCTTTTGTATCGCGACAAAAGCGTTTTGACGTCTTATGAAACCTATACGTGACGCGGACAATACACCTAGCGAATCTCGTAAAATAAATCTCCATACACTTCTTGAAATTCTTACGCGAGCATTTGCGCGAACGAGCTGGAAAATTCTCGCTGAAGATAATAATAATTCTGTGTTTAACGACACGTATATACGCACTTGACTTGTTTTACCTCCTCCGAAATATTTCGAAAATCTCGTCGTCTGCCTTTAATGCATTTCGCGCCGAAATTTACAAGCTGCGGTGGCGGCCGTGAGAGAAGAGCAGCAACTCTGGAATGTGTAAGCCGGAAGAGCGCCAACGGTGGCTGTCGTAAAATTAGCCGAGAGGATTCTGGCCGTCAAGCGTGTGTGTGTATATATGAGCCTCTGAGTTAAATTGTCGATTCGTGTATAACTTATACTCGACTTCCTTGCTTTTAATGCTGATGCGCTCGCGCGTCTCTCGTCCCATACGAATTGCTTCGTTTTCTCAACTTTTATATAAGGTCAGTGAAAATTTAGATGCACGTATGACAATTCGTATGTCGAGTCATTGTTTTTTATTTTCATTATTAAGCGGAGAAGTGAGTTTCGAAAGTCAAAACTTGTTTGATGCGGATGTATATTCATGGGCGAGCAGTTATATCCCGTGAACAAGGCAAATTTTTTTCAATGAGCCGTGTTGGCATATTTAGGAAAATGTTCGAGCGGCAGGTTTCACTCGATTGAAAGACGCTCAAACTAATTGAACAGAAGGTTGCTATATAATCTGCACGCGGTAGCAGTAGAGAGGATGTAAGAAAACAGCGAATCAATCAGCTTGACTTTACAACGAGCGGCATGCCAAGTATAATAAGCTCGTGGTGGAAGCGCGAACGCGTTATTACGCCGCAGAGAGAGAGAGAGAGAGAGAGAGAGAGAGAGAGAGAGAAAGCTTTGACTATAATCGCCTCCCACTACCGCGAACAATTCCCCTTTGACGAGACCTCCCGAAATCTTCCGCAACCGCGAGTGAGAGAGGCAGGCTTGTGTTGATTGACGCGTATTTTAATTGAAAAAAAAAAGAGGTCGATATAAGATTGAAGAGTCGAGATTACGCTTTCGAACGGAAGTTAAACCAACTGATAATATTGGTGACGAAGTCACCTTGCGTCAATAAAAAAAGAGAGAGAGAGAAAACGTATCACGTCGAATTTGTTCGATATCAGTGAACAGAGTTTCCCTCTGTGCTCTCGTCAAACGTTATTTCCTTTACAACTCGCGAGATTCTTTTTTTCACGGCCACCGGACATCGGGAATGTAAATAAGGAAGTATCGGCGCTGCTTATAACGTGGTTCTTTGAAAAAAAAAGAGGAAGAGCAACAATTTTTTCTCGACCGCGGATGTAAAATTGCGAAATTGTAAAATTAGTTTGATCGTATACGAGATGTATATAATTCTGTGGCTGCACGGCATAACGACTTATAAGTCCATTTTCGTAATTTTGACTTTATGTGTTTTTTTGAAATTGGAATAAAATATGTAATATCGGTAAATTGCTTTCAACAAGTAGTTGAAAGGTTTGAATTATTGTTAATTTTAGCTCGATATCAATTCCAAAAAAGATTCATTAATCATATACACATTTTATTCCAATTTGAAAAACACATAAGTCAAAATCACGAAAATTGATTTAAGTCACTATGCCGTGCAGCCACAGATATATAGATTGACAGTTTGGTATGAACGTTCTTTAAGACTCTTCGACGTATTAAGGCCGTGTTAATAACCTGTGAGAGGCTTAAAAGAAAACTGCATCATCCGCATGTACGCGCACGCCACTATATAGTAATCCCATTATTTAACGAGATAATACTCTACCGAGAATTTCGTGTTTCCCCTCGAGCCGACTGTTACACGGTTAATGAGACCCTGTAGTTCAAAATCAATTCGACTTGTCAAACATCAATTAAGATCATAACCATCCATCAATTAGCGAGCGCACGAGATTTATGCAGAAAGTTTTGGCCGAGGATATTATCCCTTTGATCGAAGAAGCTTCCCCCCTCGTTTGGATAGAAGACAACGGCTAATTGATTTTTCCCTCTTTCCTTTGTGTGCTTGCGTACATACATATATATATCTCTGAAAGAGGAGGTTGCAGAGGGGTCTTCGTCGCGTTATTCTTCTGCGTCGGCGAAGACGCAAGTTCGAGAGGAGAGATATATAGATATATATTCGCGAGGGCTTCGGTGATATCGATTCCAATTTATTACTATACCCGCTGCACCGTGAGATAAGACTTTCTCTCTCTCTCTCCCTTGCTCGAGTGGCGGCGCACGCATAAATGCGCGGGGGGGTGGTTGGAGTAGTCGCGAGAGATGTCGAGATAAGCCTATTTTCTGCAGAGACGCGCGTCTCCGTACTGCTACTACTATGGGCTTATCAGCTTTGCCTTTCTTTCGCGTTTTTTTTTTTTATGTAATAAAAAGGCTGCGGATACGGATATGCGACGACTCGCGCTGTGCATCTGTCGGCTTGTTTTACTGCAGATTTTTTTTTCTTCTTGGTAGGGACTTTTCATGTTTTTATTCGAATTTGAAAGCGGATTCATGTCGAGCAAATTGACGCGTAAAAAATAGTCGTAAAAATGGTCTTAATTAAAATGAAAACACACTTTTTTTTATTCTGGCGGTCAGAAATATGTTATCGCTTCAGTGTTCTTTACGAGTATTATTCATACTTCGGAAAAAAAAAATTTATTTTTATCAACTTTATTCACTCGGCTTTCAAGTTCAACAATAAATGGGTAAGCATTTTCGAACAATCTCCTGATAAATTATACCGCAAGCACTTAAACCGCGCGCTAAAAACAACAATTTTATTATCGCGCGCAAGCGCAAATTGAATAACGAAAAATCGTGTCGAGAACGCGATAATAATAATAATAATATACACACATACACACATGCGCAAAAGTACACAAGCGATAAATGTATGTTGAAGTATACACACGTGGAAAAAGGAGAAAAAAATATGTATATAAAACGCGCGCCCAAGTTTCGGTAGATAGTGAAAGCGTCCTGATCGCAGACACATTCAGCTGCCAGAGTGTGAGGAAGGAAAAAGCTGAGCGATAAAGAATATATATATATAACACGTAGAACGCGTCCCCGCTGGGGCAACTGTCGCTCGATCGCTCGCCGACGACTAGAGAGAGGGAGAGAGTACGTACGTCGACAAATTGCTCGGAACTGCGTATATCAGCTGAAAATGCAATAAAGCAAAAAAAAAAAAAAAAAAAGAAACTTGCACTTGATAGCTATGCGTAGTGTGGCTCGGCTCTTTCTCGTTTATATTACCGTCGGTTGATTGATAAAGAGTAAATAAACTCACGTGCTAACTTTCGCACGAAAACGTGGCATTTATCAGTTCTCTCTCAACGGCATCACGTTTGACGCTTTGTTAGACCTTCGCTTCGAATTTGCAAGCTCGCGGAAGCTTTTTTTTCATATGCTATGAACTTGATTCCATCTACGAATGTCAAAACTAATTTTCGTAAATGTCAACGCTTAATTATCAATGACCTCATAGTCAATTACGAGTACTATCTCAGTTTTCATTAGAAATAATTAGATTAATTGAAGCTTATCGTCGCTCGAGCTATTGTTTGGCAAACTCGCGGCCGCGAGCAAAGCTTCATCGTTAATTATAGATCCAACAGGAAGCTTTAATTGTCGAACAGAACTCATTAGAATATGAAAATTGTGATTTTCTAAGCTTCTCTGTGTGATAATAGAACAAGTAAACAGCTGCATTCGCGAAGGATGAAATGACTGATGCAAATATAGTGAACTTGATATATACAGGCATTCTCAGATAATACGTCGACTGCGCAATATTGCAGTACTTATTAAACTTGAATTATAAGTATATTCAATAAATTATACAACTCCGTATCCGCCACAAGTTTTATTTAGTCCAAGCTCTAATAATAGCCACTAAAACCAAAATTAACACTCACATAAACGGATGTAATTCCTCTCGCGGTATATATGGATAAGCCGATGAAGAAAAGAGATAAGCCGCGAGCAGATAAAGAGCAGAGTAGCGCGCATTCGGTATGTACATATACACACATCGAGAGAGAGAGAGAGTATGCAGCTGGCTTTACAGTCGAGCGCGCGAGAGGAAGTTACGAAAGGCAATCGAACGTCGAATATGTGACTCGCGCGCGTCTGGCGCCTCCTTGGACGTGAATGAACAGATAACGAGCGCTACTGTGTACTGCGCCTGCCTTCTATATATCTATCACTCCTACTACTATTATTACTATCTACGTCGTTATTTCGAGCGATCGGTAAAGACGCCTTTCCAGTATAAAAATTTTTTTTCTTCTTATGTATGTATGAGCGAAAAGAATTGAACATCAAAGGTTTCCATTCTAACTTGTTATAGTATATAGTACTGCTGCTGCTCTATTATTGCTTTCTCTCTCTCTCTGTCTCGCTCCCGCAGTGAAGCTTTGTTATGTTTTCCTTTAGCTTCATTTGAAGCTGCTGCTGCTGCTGATTTGGGATTTGATTGAGCTGTTTGTTTTCATCAGCGAGTCATCTGGCAAATTGCACTACAGTCGATTATATCCATAGAATGTTCAATGAACTCTCTGTGCTAGCTGCTTCTCTTCTTCGCTGCAGTTTTATTTTTTCATTTTCTTTCCGGTAGTATAGTGGTAGACTAAACCTCTCGTGACACCAATTGTTCAATATCTAACTGGCACGCGAGAATGATAACGATGAAACAATGGAATTCATGCCCCTACGTAAAAGTGTTTTGAAAGAAAACTATATAACAATGCATTTTTTTTTTCTGTTGCAGGTAAGCCAAAAGATAAAAAAAAACTGTCTCGCCCTCTCGAAAAGGTCTTTCAAAGACGTATAAGACGACGAAAGACGATCAATCGACGCGTGAGTACATTAACCTTCGGCGCCGACCAGCCTAGCACACTCGCACACAAACACAAGTTATAGAACGCAAAATCGTCTCTCTAAAAAAAGTTCAACAGCTGTTTATGTAAACGCTCGAGAGCTTTCTTATTCTTCTTTTTTTTTTCGGCAGCAGAGTACTTTACTTCTGCGCAGTATGGCATTATAATCGGGCCAATTTTCTATTGACGAGTTTGAGAGCTAAGGCTGCCTCTCAAAGCAACTCCGCTTCTCTCTTTCTTTTTTTGCGCGTAGCTATAACGCTTTTCTCGAGATTTTCCTTCCTGCGGAGATAGATGCGCGCAGCCAAAAATGCTTCTGCTGCTTCTTCGCACAATGGAACGTATTGTACGACGACGACGACTGACGAGTAAGAAGGGGACGACGCTTGTGAGGCGGAAGAGACTCTCTTGCCTTAGCATTTTGCATCTCCTTTTTTACCCTTCGTTTAGCTACGCAGCCCCAAAAAAAAAATATGTCGCAAGAGCCTTTATAATTCAATATATTCGCATACACACACAAAAAAAATACTCGTTATTCCTCGAAAATACACATCATTAAAGGTCGATAGAAAACGCAGACAGTTACAATTTCACGCAACAACAGAACAGCACAATCGCAGCTGCTGCTACTTCAGCTAGGATAAAAAGGCTATATACACGCGTAAATACCGGAAGCATTATATCGGAAACGCGACGAGCGAGCGAGAGATAGCGTATAGTACCAGTCGTGGCTCATTAACGTGCAACGCATTTTCCGGTACGCGAGAGAGAGAGAGAGTAGTTAAATTGCGCACACACCCCCCTTTTTTCTGTATACATATATACAACCAAGAAGCTTTCTTCGTCAGCTATAGTTATAACTGCTCGCGCTCGCTCTTCGCGGATCAGCGAGCAGTGAAATCGATTTACCTTCCTAATCGCCCGATATGCATGAAGCCCTCTCTCCCTCTGCTTTTTTTTTGTTGTTGCCGCGCGTTATCAAGGCAAACAATTTTCTCGTTAAGGAAAACCCGCACCGCCTTGATGTTTGTTTAGTCGTGCGGTCGAATTATTCAAATTTCGCTTGGCGTTAAATTTACATTTAAAAAACAAAAAAAAAAAGAGCTAACAAAAAAAAAAGTCGTACGAGCAATTATGAAATGTCGATCTTACACATCGCAATCACTTAGTAGAGACAGACAGCTCTCCGTCATTCAATATATCTATCGAGCGCGTGTGTGTTGACTATCCCTCGATCGTTGCTTTTTTTTTCTCCTCTTCTTCTTCTTCTTCTTCTGATCTCCCATGGGGGATGATGCGTCGTATAGTTCGACGCGCCTCTCTCTCTCTGCAGCGCTTGGGTGTCGTATTTCAACGAATTAAGCCGATGATCCCCCGGCGATCGAGCGCGTAACAAGGGTTTCATTAAACGCGCGCGTACGTTTTATCTGCTTTGGCATAGGCCATTTAGGCAGATATCTCGTCGATCACTGTATATATGGCTTGAGAGTGTTAACGTAGTTTTGTATACTTTAATTGAGATCTTTTACCCTCCTTTTTGCGTGAACCAGTCTGCTTCTTTTTCTTTTTATCAAAATGTGATTCGAAGCAATAAAGGATGATATTGCAATACTTGTATACTTCGTGTGTGTTTGGAAATTAGTAATGCATTTATCGACGACGTGTGTGTCCGTCTGCCTTCACGCGTATTATCAGTAAAAATCGATATCACTGCAGCATTCAGCTGCGTATATATCGCGTGTCGACGCGCGAAAGATCATCGTTGCAATACACTTCCGGCACGTATCCAATTCGCATTTCGATCAAAAAAAACTCAATTATTTATTTTTTTTTTTGAATCGCGAAAATACTTGCTGTTTGTTGCACACTGACCCCCCGCGAACATCAAGCAAAAAGTTGGCCAACGCCGACGCGGTAGCCAACACCCTTTTTTCATGGCGCACATATACCACCCACCTATAAATATCCGCGACCCACATTTCAGCAGCAGGAAGCAGACGCCTCGCGCTCGTGGAAATTGCTATGCTTCGCTAATGAAAATTTCGTATACACGCACAAGCGGCTTCTATTTTCAGCGGAGACCCACTATGCAGCATATACTTTCATCTCCGTTTGTTTTGCTTTCGCCGATGCCGCGCCGTTATACGCAAAAATAACACACAGTAGCTAATATTCGTCGCGCAAACGCTAGATTTCGCTTTAATTTTGCGGGGTGTATTATATATTAGATTCGTTAGCCTGATTCTTTTTTTATGAATTTTGAAAAAAAAAAAAGAGAACCTAGACGACGCTGAGTAAGTTACATTCTGTTCTTGGCAGGATTCCCGCGCACGAGCGTGAAAGTTCTACGAGTGCGCGCGAGCTTTTACAACATCGAATGGAGCTTTTAAGTTGTACGTTGAAAATTTGATAGGTTTGGAGCGCTCGTTTGTATTTTGGAGAGAGAGAGCTTTTGTAAAGCATTTTCGCTAACGACGACTAACGATATTACCTGGAAAACGTATAGCTGAGCACTCGCTCGTTTTAAAATAACAAACACCGAAAGGGAACAGCGAAATATGTGGATGAAAGTGGAACGTCATAAACCAAAATTATTCGACGACGACGACGACGACGACGCCTAGTTTTCGATCGGTTTTTGTCGGGTGTGGCGCGCGCTCTCGTTTTTCGCCTCTGATGCACGCACGCAAACACACCATTTCTGTAAATGCAACCCACATATATACATATACACTCGATAGTGATGATTCGATAACGATGGATTCTTCTCACACTGGCATTTCATTGATAGAATAAAAGTCGACGACGTGTTTGAAGCTTTCAGCGCAATCTCAGCGGAAATTCTGGAGTAATGGAACATAATCGTACTTTACTATTTCTCTTCTCGAGCTATAAGGCAGTAAACTAATATTGAGTCCAACGCTGCTGTCGCGGCCCACTTGCTTGTATACATCCCCATATGCCTCGTGGACGTAAGTATATTTGTAGACGCGCCGGCTGCTGCTGCTTTGGCCGGCTCCTATTACTGGACCTTTTACCCAAAGTCTGCACCGGCCCTTTTACTATTTTTTGTTGGTCTAATGCTCTTACTTTATTTTTGCGCAGCTGTTAGGGCTTTTCGCTGTTACTTATGTTACAAATAATAATTTAGATATCGTATGCGTATATAAAATGTTTTATTTTTCAATAAATAAATATTTTAACCAATCGATCGATTGACTTGTCTCGTCTTCATATATCGACAATTCCCAATGACGAAATCGTCAAATGACAAGAGTGCAATAAACTCGTGAAATTCGCTTGATATTATTGATCTACATATCGCAACATCGCGAGAGAGTGAGTGACAGGGTTCGCATGCAAATACACATGCACACACAGCATTATATTGCGCCGCTCGAGTGTACAGCTTGACACAAATAGCTCGTGCACATCATTTCCATAACTCGTCCTCGGAGGTGGTGTCGCAGAACCGTTGCTCGCTTGCCTCCCAGTGGGAGGAGTAGCAGACGTGATTGTGCGCTTTTTTTTTTGTTATTACGACGAAGGGGGAAAAATCCTTTTTTTTTTTTGTTTCTTGGCCCGATTGCCAGTGTTGTTGTTGCAGGGATGAATAACCGGGTCACACGCGCGTTGCGCTTACACAACTATATACGCCTCCTTCGTTCTTATTTGGCCAGTAGTGTATAGCCGTTTAAGGCAGTCGCCAAAACCTTCTTCTTTTTTTTTCTTTCTTTCTTCTCTTCTCTTCGCGCCGCTGCTGCGCAAGACAATCAAACAAAAAATACATACAGCCTCCTTCGGTTTATGCGTGTTTGCTTGGCCTGAAAACTGCCGCGGCAAATTTGCTTGGGTTTTTTTTTTCTTTTACAACGATTTCGTTTGCATTTTTCACTTTTTTCAAGCGCGCTATATACGTGCGTTTTCTCGCTTTGACCTCAATTATTATTCGAGATCGACGAGTTAAAATCAATTGTCAAAGTGCCGCGGCAATTATTATTACGTCAGCAATCGAATTGTTTTATATCAATGTGGGCCGGTCGAAAAATTGTACGTCCCGTTTATGAAATTTCTCGGTAGCGCGAACATATCAAATTACTTTCATCGCAATTCGCATACAAGAGAGAGAGACGTTCTCAAAAAAAAAAAAAAATTCAGTACATGACAAAAAGTGCTGGCGACGGGTCCCCCCTCATAATGCGCAACCAGCAGAACTTCCGGTCAGTCTGCTGATCGTGCCGAAGAATGCGGCGTCGCGTGCAAAAATTGCCTCTCTTTCAGCTCGAATGTATATGTGATGGATCGTCTCGTGTCGAGCGATGATGAAAATGGACCTGCAACGACGATCGATGCTTGACCTGGATGAGCGCGAGAAGATAGATCGATCTATCAATTAATTTAGTTGGTCGTAATGTATGTTTGTTTTTTTTCTTTTCAATCGACTTGATTCTGTCAGCCGTTAAAAAAAACAAGAGATGATTACAGTGGAAACCGAGCAACTCGAGAGTTATTTGTAGAAATTTCTCCGTTAGAAACGTATTGAGAGAAGTTATTTAACAAAAGTTTATTATTATGCATACGTGAAAGTATCCAGCAGCTGTCGATGTCGTTCGTTGACGACTTCATTCTCGCGTTAAACTCTCGTAAAATTCTAAAAACCATGTGTCTGCCTGTATGCCACACCATCGGACGGACGGACGGACGGCAGTTCCACATAACAGTTTACTGCTCTACATTCAATTAACAATACCGTAACCTAAATGTCACTGTTAAAGCCTCGCAGCGGCTCAGTCAGACTTTGCTTTTATACCAACAGAATGAAAATAACAAAGCTTTAATGGATGGGACGGCACGGATATAAACTGAAAATCACACTTTCACGCGTAGTATGCCCCGCGTAAACAAAGCAGGGCGGACACCGAGAGTCTTTATCACCGCGCCTCGTGTTTAGTATCTGTTAATTAAACTTGGAACATCGTATAATCTCGCTCTCAGAACTTGATCGTTTCTGTACAAGAGAGATATAATATAATTTGTAATGGATTTTGTTTCGATTCGATTATCCAAACTCGGCTTCGCGCTAAATTACTTTTGGACTTTTCCAATTTCAACCGCGACGCGCGCGCGCATATCGGAATTTTCATCCCCCATCCGCGATCGCGCGAACAATGCGTCTCTCGATGCGGATTAAAGTTTCTTCTCTCGCGCAACAATAGTCGAAAGCTTCTAATCTCTCTCTCGAATTGAATGCCAGCAATTTCATTGTCGTCTCGAAAAGCGAGCTTTATTTGTCGCACGCGGGCCATCGTCGATTTGTTGTTTTTATTACGACTCTTTAGTGTGTGGGCATTATGATGCGGCTTTTGTCGAATTTTTACGACTCTCGCGCGCGCTGCGTTGCAATGTCATGGCATTCGAGAAGCAACATTCTTTTACGACTCTCGGCGTCTTTGAGGAGAGAAAAAAGCCTTTCGATAATTATTGTACCTCTTAGGACTTTCGTCGTTAAAAAAAAATTACCAACGTTTCGATAATAAATAATACTCTAACTCACGATCAAAACGAATGTAATTCAGAATCCTCCGATTTCATCCTCACTTCCTGCAGGAAAATCGTCATCAATCTTCCCGAGAGTAAGACAACTTAGCAAATACATAAAAAGTCAAGTCCAATAAAAATCCTATTGTGCTCGATCGATTGAAGCTGTATAAATACCTAACAAGACCCACATAAGAGCAAAGCGTGCTGTGGAGCAGATGGACTTGTTGACTGGGACACGCCCGCATATAGCGAAATCGATACAAACGTATATGTATATATACGCATCGCTTGCTCTTTTTCGTGACATCATCCCCTTGGGGAATATATATCTCGACGACGCTCTTGACATCCTCTCTTAGTCTGTGTGTGCGTGACTCTGTCGCCCGGATTATTTTGACAGTTTCTTATCTGTCTATAACAACCTTTTGTAGAGTGAATCTTCGGATGATTGATTAATTCATATGGTATTCGCGTGTTATGTTTGTTTTCCACTTGTATAAAATTACACGAATATCCTACTTATACTTGCATCGCGTGTATGTAATATTAAGTAGCACGTTTCGCAATTACACTGATGACAGTTTTCAACGTCCTTCGAAGAGTTGACGCATATAATAAAACGTAAAACATACTTATATATACATTCCCAGTTAAATTAATTACAGCAGGGTGTCTCTCTCTCTTCAATCACGTTTATATATCTGCAGGTCATCTCGACTAACACCTGGAATATACGATGATTAAAAGCCGTGACATAACGAGAACGCCAACTCTCTTTATACTCTCGCTCGGGGGAGAGATTATTGCGTGCGCTCGGCGTATTATGCGCGAGCTCGCACAGCTGTAAATGGAGGCATATATGCACGCGACTCACACCAATACACACACACGTAGTAGTAGTAGTAGTAGAGGCGACCTTGACTTTCCAATGAAATCCCCCCCATAAATATTCATCGGACGCAGCGCGCTGAGGCTCCTTTCTCGCGATGCATCTACATACCTTATACCTCCTCCCTACTGGCAGGTGGATATGTATGTGTACGTGAATGTCGCGCCTGTAAGCGTGTTTTTTTTACGTATGCTGAGCTTTCATTTCTCTCCCTCTCTTTCGGTTTTTTACGAGCTCGTTGCTGCTGCTACTGTGGCTTTTCGCCTTTTTCGTTGTTCGCGTGGGTGGCTCGTTGGGTGATCGCGTATTATGTGGAGTGTAAAGGCATTTTTGTGATGGAATGTTTTGGGTGTTGTAACTGATTTTCTTTTATATGATGAGTGATTTTTTTGTTTTTGTTTTCGGAGTTTCGACAGTCAGGATTATCATTATTATTTTTTTTTTATTGACAAATAGATGTTAGTAACACTGTGAAAATTTTGGAGTTATCCATTGTAAAATTCAAATGTAAATTTTGTATGAAATTTTCTTCATGAATATTCGAATTCGTGAAAAATACTGTTTGGTATCTGTTATAAACTTAATAATTTATTATTACTCAAGCTTTTGTATGAAAATTAATTAATATTACATTTCAGATATCCCTGCGTTAAATGACAGTCACTTTATAGCAATCAGGAAATCATAAATTCTTCATTCAAAGTAAACGAATAAGCACTTTGTCTTGCGATACTCTGCAGTGCTATTTCTAAAACTTGTAGAAAAGCTTGTTTACGATATACCTCTAATAGAAAAATAATAAAGAAAGTGCGATCAAACGCTAAGCATGAAAAACTTGTCTAAAAACAGTAGTTTCCCCTATATTTCCCGTATAAAACCTGAAGTTTCACTGTCACAACGATCACTCAAAACCCGCAAGCCGCACAATCACGTCGTATACCCCAGAAACTTGAAAAAAAAAAATAACGCGTCTGCATGCGTTAATTCCTCGGGACACAACCGCGCAATTTGTCACACACAGCCGGAAAGTTGACGCTCGGAGAAAGAGAGTCGAGAAAACCAGCCTAGAAATTAAAAATACACACACACGCATGCGTGACCCCGATGCTTTCTACATATACACATACGAATTGCCCCGGCGGCACATACGCGCGCGTAATTACGTTTTGCATAAATACAAAACAGCTGACTTTTTTTTCCGCGTAAGACCTTCGCGGTGGGGATAATTAACAACGGCTGTACAGTGTGGCATACATACATGTGCGTGTGGTCTCGGGTGCGTTCAACTTCTTTCTTCGATTAATTGCCAATTGATTTTCAGTCGAACGCGTGTGTGTGTATATACATAATGGACCGTGCTTGCGTGTCTCTGTTGTGAAACTCGCATGTGTTGGCGAAAATTGAGCGTTTAATGCGAAGTGAATATGCTACTTTACTATATTTATTGCCGTGCGTTTATATACTGCGGATTATTGCCGTTCGATTGAATTGTCATTTGCATAGAATTTATACTCTCTCTACTACTCACGATGACGGGATGCATTCAAATAATCAATACACAATTGGATTTTTCAAAAACTAATTTATTTTTCTTTTCCTCTGACCCGTATACTATTCTTTCTCTCTCTCTCCGTTGAATTCCGGAAATTCGCTGCTAATAATAGCCATGGCCTGGTGTATTTATAAAAATCTATTTTTATGAAACGTCATATATATATATCGAGACGTACAAACACATCAAACCATAGCGTATTAGATTACTCGTGCGGGCGGAGAGAGAGTGAGAGAGAGAGAGAGAGCTGCAATTTGCCTCTCGACGACGACTATCAAAATGTATTATAAACGGGTTGGGGTCTCCGCTTATTTTCGTAACAATTAAAAGGGCCACGCGGCTTTCCTCTCGGAGTGAAACTTCGGTGTTATGGCGCCGGCTGCTACCAACCGACGATGGTATAATAGAAGCCGTAAGGAATTATTTTGTAATTGCTAGGTGCGCACGCGCAGATGCATGCCACTGTAATTAAGAGCTTAAAGGACGGAAAGATTAAGACATTAAAGCTTTCACCGTGTGATTAGCAAACGCGCGAGATTTATTGACAAAGTCGTCTCGACGCACTGGTTTTCTTTTTCTTTTACTTTTCTTCGTCTTGGTGCTATAATTGCAGTGTAATTATAACGCGAACGTGATACGCGACCATGCGTGCGTTTTAATGCGAGCTTTCGAGTATAAAATTATTGCACTTTGGAAAAGTCGATCCGACACGTTTGCGATTATTTTATTTTTTAAAGCCTCGGCCTTTTATCGACTGCGGCATATCGAATAATTTAAATAAAGGACGCACGTTTCGAAATGTACAAAGGTTGACCTATTTTGCTCGCAACGCAAAAAATGCATGCACTGCGGTAGAATTCCTACGTATATTCGAATTCTTTCTCTTCTCGGAACTCGTACACACAGCTGCTTTCATTAAAAAAAAAAACTATATCGATCGACGCAGCTTCGTCGTCATTATTAATCAACGACGAAGGAAGGAAACCCAAAATAATAATAATAATAATAATAATCCGCAAGCAAGCGCTTTAGTGCACCCTAACGAAGAAAAAAAAAATCCAAGTTTAATGAGCATCTTCAATGGCGTGTAATACACACACAGCGAAAGTCACGAGAGAAGAGCGATATCGTTCCGCGTGCGTATCGTGGAAAATCTCTCGACGCAAGTCGCAGACCTCCCTTCTGCAACGAATATATATATTCGTTATCACGGCTGTATAATCCAACGGGTTGCGTGAAGTGCGTCATTAAAAAGCTCCAAGGGCTGCTGCATGCACACCCTTCTTTTTCTCTCTCGTGGATCGCGCGTGTAATCCAATTTTTCTTCTCTTTTTATTTCACGCAAAATCTCGACAAAGCACTACTACGCACATATAGAGAGAAGACTAAGTAGTAGTGGCACTCGTGCGCGCGATATATCGAGGGAAGGAAAAGTGCACGAACGAAGGGGGTGTATGTGTGTGTGTGGATGAGAGAGAACGGGAGAGCGTGAAAAAAGAAAACAGTTTGGCATGACGAAGCAAGAAGGGGTGTGTGTTATAGTTGCAAGCCTCGAGATTACACGTCGCTCTATATAGTCAGCGTTGTTTTCTTTTGCTCTCTCATCATCCATCCAGCTTGAAATCTCGTTTTCATAGCTCGCCCGAGTGATGACAGGATATTGTTTTATTTATTTATTCTAAGCCGAGTGCTTGAATTTAAATTGAATTCACGAGGACGTATGTATCATCAATTTGTCCTTCTCGCTCGTGGGATGAATATAGAAACGAGCCTCTTCCTATATACAGCCACGTGCAATATTCAAATATATATTATATGGGACACGTGTCCCGCATATTCGTCATCTTCCACAATTGACACGATTCTCTTTTTTTTTTAACGTCAATCGAAGAAACAAAACGCACCAACGCGCTAGTTTGGAAAACACAACCCCTACGTATAGCTCACAATTTACAATTGTCCACCACCACCCCTTTGCTATTGTCTCGACGCGCGTGCGTATCGTCTGTATTATAACGCGTACATGTATAATATCCGAGCAGCTTCCGGCGCTGGCAATAAAGAGTATATATGTATGTTATAACCAGGCGACACGTGCGCGTGTGTTCTGTACGCTTTTGTCCTTTCATTAGGAAAAAAAAATAGACACACACATACGCAGTGTGCAGCTCGTTTTATAATGGGCCCAGCCTTTTAATTCGCGCAAACAATCGCACTGCTCGCGACTATTTGTTCACCCGGGATATATATGTATGTGTGTATGTAATGTCAACGTGCGGCGGCAGTGTCTACTGTCTATGCGTTGGATGTGCTATGAGCGGATAGTACTTTTCATTGTAACATGCTGCTGTTGAATTATTTCGCGCTCGATCGTTGTAGCAAGTGATGGAGGAATAAAAGGATCTCTGAATGAAAAGGCTTGGTCGTCAAATAAATATAGACGTCGAACATATGAAAATGGAAATAGTCGCTGGTTTTTCTATTATATTCACGTGTCAAACATTAGCAAACCTGACGATAAACAACGTCGGTTATTACGTGTATGCCACGCTGCGTTCTTGTATATATGACAATGTCGAGAAATCAAGTGAATATCTCGGCGGTACAAAGTACGAGATACGATTGGACAAGACAATGTACAAATATACAATATAGCGAGAGTGCAACGATAAATTTTGAAAATGACTATGTATAATGAGATAAGGCGATAAATCGCTCCGTACTATGTTCCGACAATTGGTAACGCCGCGTCATTAGATTTCGAGGTCAGTAGCGCGACTCCTTATTTAATTCGAGCGCCGCAGCGTGACTAGCAAACCAACGAAACATACATTTGACGTATGACACTCGCACGCGGTGCAACGACACGATCCTCGAGCAGCTGACGATTTTTTTTTTCCGACATACAGTTGTCGATCGAACGAAGATAGACATAAATATTTTGAGTTATGATAAATTGCCACAGCCGGCGAAAGAAAAAAAAAAGTAACATTCAATCCTCGCTCGAATATAAGCCCCGCAAACAAGCCACCGCGAGGATTAAACCTCACGCAATTCGGCGGGTGAAGGAAAAAAAAAAAAGAAAAAGCAACCCAAGGCCCGCAAACGATCTTTTAATCATGACAAACGAGCTCAATTGAATTGCACGCGCGCATCGTCGAAAGTCATGATCGCGCGTAAAAAAAGATGAAGCTTATGCGAAGAAAAGAAGAAAAAAAAAGACGTAAACGATCGACGAGGGATTAAAACGTTTTATAATACCTCGGGGTTGATGCGCGCCGGCGCGTCCCCCCGAAATAGAAAAAGCTTGGAAGTATTTAAGAGCTCTAGCGCTTCCTTTCCCGCGCGCGCTAATTTCGTTTTCGAAGTCGTTTGACTTTTCTTTGTAACTACTACACACCACGAAAATGAGCGATTTATTTGCCAAGCGCGAGTTGTAGTAGTAGTAGGGTTAGGCATGTTATACACGATCGCATCGTCGTCGTCGTCGTTCGCCCTGGCTGCGCTCTTTGATGTGTTGAAGCTCGATTCGCTTTGATGGCTTTCATACATAGACCGACGACGACGACGCCTTGGTACGGTGTTATATACGCGAGAAAGGGGTGGTTGACCCAGCGCCCGCACAGCCGAGCTTTTGATTAATTATTCAAAAATTTCCGATCGACGACTGCATTTCACTTCGTTGCGCAAAATTTAATTAAGCAAATTACAGCTCTCTCTCGAACGTTATAAATTGCATTTCGGAAATCAATTACGGCACTCGATCGCCCTGCCCATATCACGAGAAATAAAATCAGCATGCAATTATCTGCAATAAACAACTCGGTGCATCGATCAATCTCAATTAACTGTAGCGGTGTGAAATCTTCACGCGATCGGATAACCATATATAGTGATTATAACCGGGTATAGAGTTGTGTCTTTTTTTATTCCGGGACACTTCCGCTGTGGTATTTGGCGAATTGTTCGCTCTTCGCAAGCTCTATATACGTTAACTCTGGAAAAGCAACGACCGCGTCAAAGCATATCTTACTAGAAGGGAAAGAGGATCAAAGGGATCCTATACAACTCGTTGGGCGGACGATTGTTTTGATTTGTACTTTGTTGTGTTGAAGCTTTTTGAAGTATTCCGAGGAATGTTGCCGCGGCTTAATTAAAAAAGCTTGTTGATTATATTCCTCATCTGGCGAAATACATGTACAAGTGCGATACGGCATCATGCAAAAACGAGAAACACGCCGAGAGACAGAGATAGTGCATTAATGAGCGACACGACTCTAAACTCGGAAGAAGTCACGGACGCGACGCGCTGGTATATAAGTACATCCTTAAAAGCCTTCGTCGCAATCTCAACAGCCGTGTCTAACAGTTGTTCCGCTATCAAAGATTCTTCTTCTTCTTTTTTTTTTGGGAGGGAGTTGTGTGTCGAGTGGATGGAAAATGAAAAAAAAAAAGATACAGCGACTATATTTAATGCAACCTGCTGCTGCTGACTGCAGCCGCGTGGCGTGTAAATATAAACCGAAGTGTTTTATCGTGCGACGCGCGTCGAGTGCTATTTTCGTCATTTTTATAATACGCATGCATCCCTACTTTGAGTGCGCACCGATAATGGTGTGTCGATCGTTATTTCCGTGACTTTTTTTTTCTTCTTGCTTGTCTTTCCGCTTGTAAATAATTTAATGAGAATGAGGTCAATTAGCGACTTTTTAATACCCACGCATGGAATATTTCAATCTTTCACTGCTTATTCATTTCTTCCGCGTGCAGTATCGATTTGTATATACGTACAATACGTTTATTGGTGAAATTTACGATGATTGCTTCGTTCATGTCATTGTACATAAGCGAAAGACTTTATTTGACAAGTCAATCGAGTCGATGAAATAAAGCCTATAGACACATACGCAGTTGAATCGTGTACATTCTATCTAATTTTATCATAGCCCGCGTGTGTAAAACACTTTCAACAATATGCACTTAACATCGACCGAAATTCGCGCGGGCGATGAAACGCATACTACGATATTTATGGGGCGCGCAGCTGGCACAATGGCTCGCAAAGCGTATATGTTGTATATATCGCGAAAGGCGAATTATGTGTGTGGTGGTGGCTGCCGCCGAAACGGAAAGTGAATTAACGTTGCAAAGGAGTATATACAGCGGAGAGTTGTGGAGGAGTCGCAGACGCTTTGGCGCGGCTCGTTGCACTTGAATAAAGCATTACACGCGGCAACAGACACGCGCGGCCAGGGAAATTAGACGTACACGTCGTGTAGATACGATATTATATACTTTTTTTCTCTCTTTTTTTTTTGTCCTTTGATATATGCCTTTCCGCGTGCCCCTGAATAATTGACTCGCGAAATTTCGTTTGTAAAGTGTTCTCTCGATGCGCGAGCTTTGGCTGAGGATTTTTCACTTTTTCTTTTTGCTTGGTATATACGTATTATACGTGTCTTTGAAGATAATCTCTCTTGTGTCTGAGCTTTAATGGATCGGCCGCATGGATAAAAGTTTCGTCACATCAAAGATTTATTAATTACATTCGCGAGCGAGTCTCTGAACAAAAGAAAGAAAGAAAAAAAAGAAGAATACTTTTCTGTACGATAACTTTCCGGGTAACATCTGCAGACGTTGAAATGAAACGTGTATATCTCTTTTACAGATGTACAAACGAAAACTCATCCCCCTCGCAGCGATATAGAATTAAATGAAAGAACGTCCTTCTGGCTCACTTGACATTTTAATCAGCTAAAATGTGTTGCCTTGAAAAATTGTATCTTAAAAAAAAAAGTCCGCTAAAAACGAAGCAGGGTCTTACCTAATAAACAGGGGATTATCTTTCAGTTATCTCACGTTTCTCTCCGCTACGTAAATGTATATTAGTATTTCGCAGCCGAGTAGTAGTACTAGTATAACGTTCTCTCTTTCGAGCGTGCAGCAAGGGAGCATAGCATATATTTCTGCGAAAAGATGAAAGCCATGGCTTACGTTTCCATCTGTATACCGTGTATATTTCCAAAGGGAGAGAGAGAGACCTGCACAAACACCCACACCCACACTTGGGGAATGCTACTTGCGTTTCCATATAATCTCGTTTGAACACGTGTTAGAGTTGGGCTTCGTTTCTCTCCCATTACACATACACCTACTATCCCACCAAAAAAAAAAAGAAAAAAGTTATGATGGGGTGGTGTTCGACAGCGACAAGGTGGTGGTGGTGGACACTCGTCATTTTACCGAGGTACGTTTTTTTAACGAGAAAAAGCCCGTCAAGTGCGTATACCTCAAATGAGATTTATCATACCTTGCATATACGCAACATAAGTCAGTTGTGAGTTTTAATGCCGTTTTTCCGCAGAGGAGAATGCAAAATTTACTCGGGCACGTAATATACACGTATACGTGTATATACATATACCATTCATTGAATTTCCGGGGAGGTTGTCAATGCTGATTGCGTGCTTTTCACTCGCGCGCAGCTGTGATAACGTCGCTGCCAATTCAATTTCATTTTGCTGAAAATTTACGCGCAGTAACATTCACTATACGCGTATTTCGAAACTAACCGATCGTTCAAATTACGTTTATCCTGGCTTTTATGTACGTGTGTGTGTGTGTGTGTGTGTGTAAGTGTGTGGGGCAATTTCCATAAAACACCCACGAGACACGCGAATGATACAATTTCGCTGTTAAACCGCGTCGACAATTAGATTCGCGCCTTTTGTGCATTGCGCCGATTAGAAACAATGACATTTCCGGTTTGCGTGTCTCGCGGAAAAAAAAAAGTTCCGATTGAATAGAGACATCGTCGTCGGTCGTTGGAAATGATTGTGGGCGAACATATGTGTGTGTGTGTGGGGGCACACTCGCAATAATACAAAACGCATATGGTCGGCTGCGTATGGGATGCAAAGGTTATTACTGTGCGTGTGTGCTAGTTTCGGCCAAATGCCGCCGTCGGCGAGGACAATCAATTTTCAAAGAGAGAGAGAGTTTGCGGGTTTTAATTGTAAAAATGAAAAATGACATTTGCGACATTGCACTGCTATAAATTAAGTTTCTCCTTTCGTGTATAGGCTGGCTGGCAGCAATACTTGGGGATTTTAGCTGGTATAATAAAGAAAAGGGGGAGAGGGAATGAAAGAAGGGGTTAGAGTGTAGTGCAGACGAGTCTTATGGGTCTTAATAGATTTATCCGTGTCATTGGACACAATGAGGATTACTAGGATTATACTTTGGCTATCAATGTTGGTGAATAAGCTGAAGTTTGCGATGTTTTCAAACTCGATAAATTATTTTATTACAATTAGGTATATGACGGATCGATATCTCTCGTGCATTGTTCATATGCATTGATCGGCAAGCAACGTTAAAACGTCTGTTATCCTCATGCAAATTCAATGCAGGATAGTCGTTCAAGTATAAGTCTTGAAAGCTCAATTGAATCGAACCGTCAATCAGCTATAAATCTATAATAATTCAATTATCCTTCGACACTGTGTATTTATAGGTGTAATGATAGATCTCCATTCGCTGTCTACCGATGACAAAAAGAAGACACTAAATTTTCTCTTTATATCGTCGTCAACGTCAAAGTTTTTGTAAAAATAAACAAAAAAACTCAACGCACCGCATACGAGCCTCATCAAAAGCTCTCTCTCTCTCTCCCTCTCTCCTGATTGAAAGCTAACCACCAACTAACCCTACAGTCACAATGCACCCCTTAATAACTCAATAATCACGCTCCCGGTATATATAGGTATATGAAGAAAAGAAAAATCCACGGATAAAAGAAAAAGAAACGCCATGTGTCAAAGCTAATGGTTCACGATAAATACCCCCCTAGCTTTCCTCGAGCGCACGGGGCTTCCGTGTACATACACATAATACCGCTGAATCGTCAAATTGACCACGCGAGGCGAGCGTGCGGCAGGGGCAGCTGTCGACGCTTTCGGTTTTATATAAAACCTACGGGATTTTTTTTTTTTTGCACCTCCCGCTGAGAGCGCGCTATCCTCTCTTTCTTTCTTTCTTTCTCGCCCTCTTTCTTCCGGCGCAATCGGCTTCTTTTTTCACGCTCGCTTGCTTTATGTACACACGCTCGATGCTCTTTTTTTATTTTCTCTCTTTCTTTTTATCGAAAGCGTTTTACGACAGGTGTGAAATATACACGCTTTGTTTTACGTAAATTCGTATATAAATATATAAACTTGGAGGGTGAAATGAAATATTTAACGCGATTTAAATGGCCTCTTTTTTTCGACGAAAGAGGATGATATGAAAAATTTAAAATGAAAAGTCCTTCGCTCTCGAGCTTCTTTATATAGTTCCTTCTCGCATATAGTCGAGGATACTCGAGAAAGTTCCTTGAGCTTTATGAAGACCCGGCGATTTTCCTTCGAACGCTACGTTGCATAAGGAGTCTCCCTCTCTCGAGATAAAGAAAAAAAAAGATAAGAAGAGGCTGCACAGGGAAAAGACGCGCATAAGAATTGCCGGCGAAATGAAACACTCCTGCATAAAAGAATAGTTCTTAGCATATTTCCACAGCTAATAAGGATTCCTCTCTCTTTCTCTCTCTCTCTCTCTCTCTCTCTCTCTCTCTCTCTCTCTCTCTCGGCATATCTCTGAATTCATTGAAGACTGAGAAAGGAAAAAAAAATAACCGCAACGCTCTCAACTCTTGACTATATACCTACTCGGAAGCCCGCAAGTATAGAAGGGGGGAAAAAACGTCGCATGAAAAAAAAGCTGAAAAATCAGAGGAAACGTGTGCCGAGACATTTTTTTCCCCTCTACTCTTTCTTGTCGAGCGTCACGTGCTCTGCAACAGCAGCGGCGGCGAAGAAGAAGAAGAAGAAAAAGAAAGGAAAGAAGCCTACAAGAGCATGTTGTATATTACGCGCAAGCCAAAGAGTCAAGAAGGGGGTTTCACGTCGTCTCTCTTGATGATCGCGTAGATGAACAAAAGACGCGAGCGAAGCAATTGACGAGGCGCCCACATACATATAACGCGATCTAATACACTATTACGACGACGCGAAACGCTTTCTTCTCTCTCGTATATATATACGAGAATAAAAGAGAAGCTCGTTGAGCCAATGAATCGACGTGTCTATATATACACAAACGTCTTCCTGGGAATCGTGGGCGTCTATTAAAAAACGCTTTTATACCAAGTGAGAGTGTATTTCTTCGTTCCCAATTGTTCTGCGTCGCGCTCATTTCCGATCTGCCCGTATAATTGGCAAATTACACGATATTCGGTGGCAATATTATTTCCGTCGATTGAAAGGAAAAAAAAAATCGTCTGTACGAAGAAATACTCTTGTGCGTAAATTTCAAGAATTGAAGTAAATTTGTCAAAAGCTGTGCCAGATAGCGATTCCCGAAAAAGAGAGACAGATCATTAAGCTCACTCGTTCGCTTCCATAAGCCATAAAAGTTCTCTCTTTGAAAAATGGAGCAAAAGCCGCCTCAATTATAACCGACACGAGGGGGCGGCTAATTACGGCCATGGTATAATTTCGGCTGGTGCGAAACACGTCAATCACAAAATTTGCCCGAGAAACGAAGCTTTTTCCACCTTTGTCGCTTATATAGCTAAACGTGAAAATAGCTTCTCTCGTTGGAGCGCAGTTCCGCGGCTCGTTTATGTCGGCCCCATAGTACGGCAGATGTGCCACACGCGCATATACACCGGATGCGTCGACGAAAAAAAATAAAACGCACGCGCGCTCGACGTTACGAGCACAGGGATGACGGATATCTTTTTTTTTCTCTATATATTATGACAAATGCTGTTTTTCCCTCCCCTAGAATTTCATCGAATCCTATATATAGAAGCAATTATATATTGATAGATATCACGATCTGATTGCAGACATATCGATGGACTGGTCGGACCACGCGTTGTGGTGGCCGGCACGCAACCACTGGCTGACGAGGACACGCAGCACATTGGACCAGTACGGCGTGGCAGCCGATGCTCTTCTACACTTCACGCCCATGCACAAGACCCTCAGGGTCCAGCTGCCCGACATGCGATATCTCGACTGCCGTGTCGACTTCTCCGTCAAGACCTTCAATGCCGTCATCAACCTCTGCAAGGAACTCGGTAAGATTTTTACTCGTCAGCTTTTTTTTCTTTTTTTTTCTTTTCGACAGCTGCTGTTATGTGGAAGTAAAAATAGTGGGGGATTTTTCGAAAGGATTATTTTGAATTTGATATAGGCTCTGAGTGCAAAGTTTTTTTAGAAAAAAAAAATTTGAGTAACTCGAGCGGATACGTATTTATAACTTGTACTAAACTATCGGAAATTATTACGTGCCGCTATAGCGTAATTTTCAATTGTTTTTCACATGTGATGTTTCTGCGCGCGCTCCACGGAAAACAGTTAACACTCTATTTACACGAGCCGTGAAAAACGAGCAGTGCGTGTGTATATGCATGTTGCAAGCATTGCCAGTTGCTGCTGCTGCCGCTGCGTTGGAATATAAATAGCTATTTACAAATGAGAACTTATTGTGTGATAACGGCTTATCGAAGTTGTGTCCCATTAAGTTGCCGTATAGAACGAGCACTATTTACAAGCGTGTGGAATGAAAATGTTGCATTACGCATTATATGCATTTAGACGCGCAAACACCTTCGGTTTCATTGTGAATGATAACACTAAGAAAAATTTTACTTGTTTTAAGAATTTTTTTTTTACGAATGCAGCAAATTTAAGAAAAATTTTCTTAAAATAAGTAATTTTTTCTTAAATTGAGTAAAATTTTCTAAATTTAAGAACTTTTTTTTTAAGAATGCAGCAAATTTAAGAAAACATTTTTTGTAATGACCGTGTTTCGAAATCGAATGTTTGCCGGACGAGTATATTTTTGAGGAATGGACACAATTCGTTAATTTGCAAAAAGTCAAAATAATTTACAACGTCGGCGTTGGAAGCTTTGAGAGTCAATATAATCACATCACGCGTATTTGTATGTGTTCAAGCTTTTGTGTATCCTAAGCCTACATGCATACATTGCGAGTGAGAGCACAAAGGTTCGAGTGAAAAATCTGTTGGAGTCACGCGAAGGTCACGTTGTTGCGCGCGCGACTCTCACGACTTTATCGCTTTGTTTTGTCGCCCCCTTTTTTTTCAAACGGAGAGCCGCAGCTAACCCGCGAAGAGAGTGCCTAACTTTTTTTTTCATTAGGCTAAGTGGGTTAATTGCGAGGCATCGCGCGCGCGCGCGCTCTGGCCTTTTAATTATACCTCTAACCCACTGGAATTCTCTCAAAAAATACCGCGCATTTTTCAGTCGATTAATTGAGATGTGGAGTTATCGTACTTTATTCATTCGAGGCTACTACTTGTTGTACACACTGAGCTAATTCAAACTACAAAAAAATTCTTATTTCTGTTGTATACTTAGGGGTCGTTCATAAACTACGTGGACATTTTTGGGGGGAGGGTTCTGTCAGAAGGCTACGCTACATATATTAGGCATAGGAAAATTAGGAAAAAGCATCTACATGGGGGAGGGGGGGTCAAAATATGTCAAAAGTAGAGCTACGTAGTTTATGAACGACCCCTTAAACGTCAATGTTCTTGATGAAAAAAAGAGCGAAAATTTCTTATATAAAGAAATTTTTCGTTTCGAGAAAAAATAAATTAGTAAAAACTATTCACCTATCAATATTATTTCTTAAAATAAGAAAACTTCTTTCTTTATTTGACGAAGAAAATTACTTAATTATTATAAAATTCACTAAAAATAAGAACAAAAAACTCTCATTTCAAGAACACTTATTCTTGTTGCATCGAAATTTAAGAACAAAAATTTTTTATTTTAAGATGTTTTTTTTTGTAGTGCATGCATTACAAAAAAATGTTCTTAAATTTATTGCATTATCAAGTCAATTGTACTTATATTGAGAACATTTTTCTCAAATTAAGTATGTTTCTTCTTAAACAAGAAAAATGTTCTTAATTTAAGAACATTTGATTTATAAAAATGCAACAAATTTAAGAATTTTTTTTGTAGTGCATTTTTTATAATTTAAAGAGCTACAGTTTTTGTTTTGGTTGTCCTTATTTCCCGAAAAAGAAAAACACATTAGAATTCTTGTTGACTAATAACAAAGCATACTTTCGCTCCGCACTCGTTTCATAGTCAAACACAGATGAGGGCGCGATACATATTTACAGCTGCTGTTTCACTTCCTGAGTATATATATTATAGTATAGCAGCGCAGATGCGATGACTGCGCGCGGAGGTCGTGCAGTCGCAGTCGCATCAGGGGGACCGGTTTGGAGATTTGCTCTACGCTCCCTCGTTCGCGCATTTGACTCTTTGATTTGTTGAATACGCGACTACTATACGACGCGATCGGATTATAAAAGCCGAGTTGCCGCCACGGTGGTGCTGGCGCTTTGCCATGGATTTTCCACATCCTTTTACATCTCATTTAGGGGAAATTACTCGGTTTATTATTAACGACGTTTCGTTTCTTTTTTTTTTCTTCCTCGAAGCAAATTTTTTTCAAAATGTTTATTACTCTTCGATGCGCGTTGAAAAAAAAAAACACTTTCTAAAAATAATTTTTCGAGCAACGTACACTCGATGAAACGCCCCGAGCGAAAGTAAAGTAATTACTTCAATTAATCTTACACGTGAGACGTTATAAGGATTAATGGACTCGAGACATGCCCACAATAAATAGATCACTGCGTGAAAGTCGCAACGTATCGCGATAACACCGGCTGCTTTTTGTTTGTTTGTTTCGTCGAGCTGAAAATTAAAATAGACACTGAAAAAAATAATAAAGTTTTCGATCGATGCATCTAATACGCAATTCGCTATCTTGTCTGAGTCACTGATACATATAAAGTTCTGACGCAAATGCGAGATAACACTTTTCATTTGTAAATAGCTATTTATCTCTCTTCGCGCGTCTATGAAATACACATAGAAATTGAAATAATGAAAAAAAACCAATTAAATTCACCATAGGAATCCGACATCCCGAGGAATTATCGTTCTGCAAGCCCTTGGAGCCTCACCACTTGAAGTACAATCTGAAGGATCTACCGGCGAAAAAGAAGATCGAAGATCGCCAGAAAAACGGCTACCACGCGGCCGCGGACACGAACACCTTCATCTTAGCGACGCAAAGTCCAATAGGTTCGACCAACAGTCTCGACCAGCCGAATCCATTCATGTGCGGCCCCGTCACGCCGAACAACCATCGCAATCATCACAGTACACCCATCAGCTCGCCAGCCACGGTATACATATACTACTTTTTTTTTTCTTATGTACACATCACACACATAACGCGCACACTTGTCAAAACAACACACGTATGTCGTACTATCCTATGTGGGTTTACGGGGCTGTTCCACGAGCTGCGCATATATAGTATGCGATGCTCTTGACTTACGGCATTTTTTTAGAGTGACTCGAGGAATGTCGGATGTATCGTTTGTTTTTCACGGTTTTTCTATTTGAGAATTCTATCGAGAGATATTTTTAAATTCAAACCATTTACGACGCGATGAATCTGACTTTCCCGACAATTGAATTGCTCGTCAAAGTGCTGTAAGTTACTCGTGCGGATTATTGTCAGTACGCGAGAACGAAGAAACCCGTACAAATATAGCCTATCAGTATAAAAGAGCATTTGATCCGATCATTTAGCACACGAGCACGTGGAAGCGCAACAACAACAGCTTGAGCTTCGGCAGCACGGGTTCGTTCAACGCCAACAACAGCACAATGAGCTTGGAAGCGTTGAACGGTGGTTTGAGCGAACTTCTGGTACAGAGTCCACCGAGCGCATCGCCCGAGGTACGCGCCAAATTGATGCGACCGAAAAGTTTGACCGAGAAGGCACGAATGAACGTCGCTTGGCTCGACTCGTCGCTGTCCATTATGGAACAAGCTATCCACGAGTACGACACTCTGAGGCTGCGCTTCAAGTTCTACTCGTTCTACGATCTCAACCCCAAGACCGACGCCATCCGCATCAACATGATCTACGAGCAGGCCAAGTGGCAACTTCTCGCCGAGGAAATCGACTGCACCGAGGAGGAGATGCTCATGTTCGCTGCTCTCCAGGTGCGTGTTTGCAAGCTATTTTACTGCCCTTTCTTTACGACCTCTCCACTCTTGCGTGCGAAATTGCGCGGCTTTTTGATGTTTCTCCTTTGTTGGCGTTTATCGGTTTTTGAATTTAAACGCGCCTTTACCTACCTTCCTTAGGGTTGTGGTATTCCGCATAACTCATGAAAAAATTTAAAATACTCTTCACTCTTTTTTTTTTGTACTTGTTGCTTTGTAGAATTTTCCATTCGACTGTCAAAACTAAAAAAAATCCGTTTCTCCTTTTAGGTCCAAATAAATCTGCAAGCTGGAATACCACAAACGAGCTACGGTTCGGCGAACGGCTCGCAAATGCCAGCCGAGGACGACATCGACGCAGCGCTCACGGATCTGCAGGTGAGCCTCGAGGGTACCAACATCAGCAACGGATCCAGCGACATCACTCAGATCCCCGAGTTGTGCGATTATCTGCGCTTCTTCAAGCCCAAACGCTTCACCCTCAAAGCCTTCAAGCGCTACTGGTTCACTTGTCGCGATCTGCAGCTCAGGCTCTACAAGTGTCGCGAGGATTCCAACAGTTCCGAGGGACCGGTGCACATCGTCAACTTGCGCGGCTGCGAGGTCACGCCCGACGTGCATCTGTCCCAAGGACGCTACGGTATCAGGCTGGAGGTACCAAGCGCCGAAGGCATGACCGAGATGTGGATCAGATGCGATTCGGTGAGCATTTCTGCCTTCACTTGTAGTGATATAAATTATTGCTGAGTGTTACTGTAATTTAACGCGTTGTAATTCGCATTGACAGGAGCAACAATACGCCAAATGGATGGCCGCGTGCAGACTCGCGTCGAAAGGTCGCACATTAGCCGACGCCTCGTACGAGAGTGAAGTGAACGGCATATTAGCGTTCTTGCAACTTCAAAGGCCAGCGCCCGCGCCGGCTATCAATCCCAATTCGCTCGGCGACATCGTGCCCGAGGACTACGTCGCGCCGAGGTTCGCCAAGAAGTTCAAAGGCAAAGTGAGTTTATTGCCGACATTGCGCGGCATTGTACAACGCATATACATTTACGTCGCGATTGAGTGGCTGAAGAAAACTTGCATACTCATTTTGTGTCTGTGTGTTTTTTCTTTTTATTTCGCAGCTCATACAGAGGATTCTCGAGGCTCACACTAATGTCAAGGATCTGCAATTGGTCGATGCTAAATTGAACTACATCAAGGCATGGCAGTCGTTGCCGGAGTATGGAATATCTTTGTTCATCGTCAGATTTACCGGAAAGAGCAAGGATGAGTTGCTGGGCATCGCGAGTAACAGACTTATGCGTATGGATTTGCACAGTGGAGATCACATTAAGACTTGGAGATACAATACGATGAAGGTACGTTGACGATCTTTCGAGGGAAAACAGTTTTTTTTTTATTTATATAAGTTTTGATCGTTCACGACTGTTCGTTATTGCAGGCTTGGAACGTCAACTGGGAAGTTAAACACATGATGGTGCAGTTCGAAGAGGAAAATATCATATTCGAGTGCCAGTCGGCCGACTGTAAAGTACTGCATGAATTCATCGGCGGTTACATCTTCTTGTCTATGCGCTCCAAAGAAGTTAACCAGACGCTCAACGAAGAAATGTTCCACAAACTCACCGGAGGCTGGGATTGAAATGATCGATTCCTGCCGAAGAACACGAACGATCGATCGATCGATGTACTAATTAATCGATAGAGCTCTATATATCAGTATGCGATGAATACTTAAATTTTAAAGCAGTTTTATAAATATATTATATCTGAAATCAATTTCGAGGCGTTGCTCTCCCCCCAATCGCGACGTCCAGATTTTTATTGTAAATATATAGATTGTTTTATTATTATACTTTATTACAATGTAATGTATACACTTTTACCGTATTAACATTCGCAATGAATGATTTTATTTTTTTACGACGGTAGAGAAAAAAAAAAGATCATGGGAAACCGCGACGTTCCTCATATCACTATTTGACGCAAAGTGCCTATTAGAGAAAAGATAAACTTGAGAGTTGCATTACGCACATGATTTATACACACACAACGATTTTAATTGCGTTTATTTTGAAAAAAATATTTCTTGTAGTAATTATTATTATTTGAAACAGCGTGAATTATTATACTATAAGATCTTTTCTTTGCAATATTCTTTAATCTAATCATATTGCTTTTTAGATAATTTTAACAATTCGACATTTTGTTTTATTGTATGTTAGCTGATATGACATCTATTCGCCTAATAATGGTAGTTGATTCTCTCTGTTCAAAATATATATTGTTAACAAATCAATTGGACGGTGCTATATTGAGCGACTTTGACTGCCAGTAAAGCGAATTATATATGATATCATGTAAATTATTTGTTATAATTTTAATGTAAACTATATATATTACATATAAATCAAATATTATATGTATAAATAAATAATCGTTATACTTATAATTATAGCAGTAAACGATGTTGCATGCTATTATTATTCGAGTATCTGTATATGTAACAAATACTTAGTTTTGTACATTAATTTAGATGATAATAGATGTAAAATAAATAAAAACATGACAACTATGACTTCTAATTTTATTACAACCAAACATTAAAACTCGCGTCAAAGGATACTGCAATATATATGAACCCATATCTCTACTGCATTTACGTAAAGACAGTGAGAATTCTTCCTGAACGGTTCAAAATCTCAACACAAGATTAAGATTCGATCAGTAGCAAGCAAAAGATATTAGAATGTGATTACGACAATGATAGAAATTAGAATGCTCATAACAATAGTAGTAATAGAATCGAAGGCTTCATTTCAATTAATATTAATATTTTTGCCAATGTTCTTTTATGATTGCCATACAGTTTTAAAAACGTAAAATTAAATAAACAAGAGCGGCGAGTGTTTTGGAGCCGTCATTATTCTGACTTAATTAAATGAAAAAGCTAACTCCAACCAGTAGAAGGGCAAATTAAGATAATGACCCGCAAAAATATGTCTTTAATTAGGTGAATGTGCATCCTTCTAAGAATTGAAAAAGCAACAATATCTATTTAAAATAATCTTTACGTGATAATTAATTTCAATTGTTGTCTGAATTAATTATCGACAGAGCGTCCGATATGAGAAATCGAGAATTATAGATGTCGCCACGTACCGGCTGCTTTGGAACGAAATATCACGCGGTACATTTTAAAATTACTGCAGTTTTGAAATGAACGTTATTCAAAATAACATTCTAAATAAATGTAAATCAATTTTTATGATTATCTTGACATTAAAATTTTAGTTAATGCTGATCGAAATCAAGAAAATGAATTGTATGAACAATGTGCGGGCGACTAAAATGCAATTGGATATTTGGTTGAGCTATGAAGAAGCTAAATAAGTGAAAAAGTGATAATACTAGTTACTACACAACAACGAGTAGAGTTGTGGACCGGCAAATTCTACATTGCCATTTTCTTATAAAGAATGAAAAGTTTCGAATGTTTCGATGTTAATTTAGATGATAACTGTAAAATAATTTAACAGGAGATTACTAAAATGTTTCAAATTTATTATTCATAAAAAGTCAAGGTAAGATGTCGTAAAGTTCTTCTCGAAGAGTACGGGTAGTGCGTTTTCCTCAAATTTTGTATATCAACAAAAATAATCCAATTCGAATATTCATTTGTTAGCACGCGAGGAATTTGTTTCTGGGACTTCTAATGCATGTGATTCCGTTGCTTGGTTCCGAGTACTATTGTGTCCTTTAAATGATTTCAGACCCAATCTGACTGACAGAGGCACTTGATTTTTCGTTCCTAATCTGAGAGGACATGGTCCCAATGTGGTAGTTTCAGCTTTTGCTCCAGTTTCCTAAATATCAAAATACCACGTGTTCAATTCAAATTCAAGATATAAAATCAATCTATTTTCTGTAAATTGTTACATACTTGATGATAAGCAGGTGGTGCCGAATGGACGGGTTTGCCATTATTGTAGCTGCTTCGATCGTTCTTAGTTGTCACCCAATCGTGAGATAAAATCCTATCGATAGTGAGTCTTAGCGTTATGTCTGGTTCTAAAATCTGTTTTACAATATTTTTTGCCAAAGCCGACACGGTATCGCGAATGTTCGGCTGGAACGCCCAATTTTTGTTCATTTGATCTTTCAGCAGTTGGTGTAAATGTTTGTCTTTAAACGGCATCACAGCGTTCAGCATTATAAAAAGAATCACTCCGAGGGACCATACGTCAGCGAGTTTTGGATTGTAAGGTATACCCGCGACGACTTCTGGTGCTGCATATGCAGCCGAACCGCAGTAAGTTTGACTCAGTACTCGTCGACCGTCCTGATTGACGCAATAGCGTGCGAAGCCGAAATCCGCTAATTTGACGTCGAATTTTCTCGACAGAAGTATGTTTTCGCACTTGAGATCACGATGAGCGATATTCATTTTATGAAGATACTGAAGGCCAGATGCCATTTGGCGAAACCATAGTTTTGATAGTTGTTCTGGCACAGGTCCAGTTCGTAGTATGTATTCCAAAAGATCGCCGTTTTCCGCATATCGCATAAATATAAACACTCGAGGTCCTCGCTGGAGAATACTGTGAACCTGTTTTATTTTAGATTTAGGATCATTTCGAAATTTTAATGAGAGCTTTCTTGAAATTTTTTTTTTAAATGAGAATTTTTATTTATAAAAAATAAAAATAACTACTTGAATGATATGAGGATTGTCTATTTTTGTCAAGATTTCCAATTCACGTGGAAAAAACGTATTGAGAAAATCACTCTGTGCCTTCTTTTTATTAAAAATTTTACAAGCCAGTCTCACTTTTTTGCCATTGGAGTCATCAATAAATTCTGCTAAATGAACTGTTGCATGAGTACCCTGCAAGTAAAAGGATTGAAAATTTGGTAATAAAAATTGAAACTTCAATATGATACAAAAATTATGTGCAGCAGTGTTAATATCGACTAAATGCAGATGAAGATATATTTTTTCATAAAAAAAATTAATAGAAAAAATATATATATTATAAATTCAGTTTTATTTTATATTTCTAAACAATCTATTTTTAAAAATATGAATAAGTTTCCGAAATATAGCAGTTGTAACTTGTTATTGAAGTATGACTAAGTTTGATAGACTTGCACTAAAATATACATGAATATCACCTGTCCAATTTTTTTGCCAATAGCATATCCTCTCTGTTCAAGTGCATGGACTTCTGAATTTCGAGGGCTGAGTTGTGTGGCCATAACAATAATGATTGTTCATTGATAGCTAAGGGATGGTTAACCAATAATTTTTTTTAACCTCTTGCTGATTCTTAATTATTTGGATATTACACTTTTGAAAATAAAATACTTGAGAACTTATTTATTAATACTTGCATAATCTCACTAAAAATCCAGATCATATTATTGCAACATTTGACTAAATTGCACAAAAATTTAGTTCAGGCTGACATTAGCCCTCACCCAATAGTTACAAGAAATGAACAGAAAAGATCAACAAAATTTATAATCATGAAGTGTCATTTTGTAAACAATTGAAGTGTGAAACTATACAGGCTAGTTTATAAGTTTAGTAAACAGAAGGTACATTCAAAAAATATTGCATTAGAAGATTAGTTTACAACAAAAATTAGAAGATTTTCATTCATATTTTCAATGTACATGAATTGTTTTTATAATAAACATTGGTTAGCACTAATTTACTCAAAATAAAAAGTATATTGATTTAAAGTGAAATAAAAAGTTAGAACTGATTTTTAAAGATTTTTTTTTATTAAATGAATGTACAGATAAAGAATCATTTACGCGGCAGGGTCATCACCCTTGGTGGTCCTTGTGTAAATAAGTTGCGCATGGTGTTGGACAACTTGCTTGATGAGACCTTTTTGTTGAAGGTCAATCAAAGCTCTCCTGGCCAAAGATCCACGAATCTTCAACCTTTCACTGACAATGGAGGGTGTGATGAGCTTGTACAGTGGTACTTCTTTTAACAACTTGTCGTAAGTGCTTTTGTCAAAAAGGACTTGATTGTTCAACTTGTCACGAACTTTTCCTTTGGACCACTTCTGCAATGTTTAAATAGGCATGTATTAGTACTCAAGTAAGATTATTTAATAATATTAAAATAAGCAGTTTAAAAATCAGTCTCATTAAATCAGTTTTTGGCCTCCACGGAAAATTCAGGGCCATGAGATATCATCAGTAAATAGTTTATCATATTGAATGTAGGATTCACATTAAATTTTGATTCAACACTTTTATGTTCAAGAAATATTTGTAAACATCTAAATTTTTGATAATAGTGTCAACTAAACATATTTTCCGATTGTATTTCCTACTATTTAGTCATCATAAGCATATTCAAAAAACCAAATCAGTTAATTTTATGCATCATAGCTTTATGAACAAAATTTGTAATATCACTAGTAAAAGTTATATTAATTGATAATGAAATAACTAATAAATTTGAACGAACCTTCTTTTTGGCTTTGCCACCAGATCCTCCCTCCTTCTTCTTTTGGGTCTTCTGGGGTTGTTTAGAAGACCCCTTCGCGTCTTTCTTGGGCGGCTGTAAAAATTCAAGTTTATATTAACACTAATTTGCAAATTTTTACGTAAAAAGCTATAGTCAATTGGTTAAAAACTTCATCAGACTCATTAAATCAGTAATTTGCCATCACTAAAATTCTGGATATTTATTTCATCACACTAAATTTTAGGTTATGTAGTAGGGCAGTTAATTTAAGGGTTACAATTCTCAAAACAAACTTCTATGTATGGTTTTTTGCGATTATAATACGTGAATAATGACTACGATTGAATTTAATAACGGAACGAACAATTTTTTCGTGAATGACAAGTGCAATTGTTGACAGAAACCATGTGGTCGACGTTGTTTTAAATGATATATTTTTCGGTTTATAGCTAGGTTTTTAAGATAAATAATTAACACTAAAGTGATTAGCCGTAAAAATAGAATGTCAAGGTTCAATAAATCAGTTTTTTACCATTACTAATTAACTATATTATTGTAAAAAAGTAACAATTTTTGTTCAATATTTCGAGTTTCTTACTCACCATGTTGAAGGTAGACTCGGAAAGAGACCAGGAAGTTCTACGCCATACTTGATTTTAGGCTAGCATCTTGGAGCTTCCGGGAACAACGTGAGTCAAGTCAAGAGTCTGAACTGAACTAAACCGCGAAAATCAAAAAGTTAATTGAAAAAGTTCGTGAACCAATATTTACTGATTAAAAAATTTATTGATCTACTGTTTAGATCATAACATTAATACTCAATTTTTTTTCAAAGTAATAATATAGTTTAAAATTATTTGAAAAATGTTATCAGCAACGAAGAATTTTTTTTTCTATTTTTCCGTATTTGACAAATGTTGTTTTATTAAAAATTTAAAATACCTATAACAATATTTTTGTATTCAGTAAAATATACCATTCAATAATTATGCTACATGTTATTAACATTATAAAAATAAAAATAACTTAAAATAGCTATAGCTGTAAAAAGGTTTGAATTTTGAAAATGTTAATTAATATATTCAGTTTAATCGTCGAAATAATTATCTTTTATGGCCTATTTAGGAATTAAACTTGACGTGGACAAGTATAAAGAAAAGAGCTGAAACAAATAACAAGTGCATGATGTCACTTTTGAAGCGATGGCTGCTACTGCTAGTGAGCGAGGTTTCGCACGCTTGTGCCCGACAATATTTCCTAGGAGCCGGGCACAATGTTAATTTATAACACGTTCTTTGCGCGAAAGTAGTTGAATTCAAATAATATTTTTCAAATATTCTTCTTAATTACATTGTATTTTTTTTGACATAAAGAAGATGCATCGGAGTATTGTAGCTTTTTAACGATAAGGTAAAGTTTACATGAGCAACGTCACTTAACCTCGCCAATTCGTGGACGTGTCACTCCGTTTTTTTGCTGCTTGATTGTTGTGTTTGTAAAATATATAAAGATAATTGAAGTAACTGGTCGGTTTGACCGAATCACTAAGTAACATCTGTTAAAGTTTTATTTGTTATAAACGCTTTTCGAGCATAAAAAAGTAACACTATTTTTTTTGTTTACGTACGTGTTTTACGTTTAGAGTTGAATGTCTTGCGAAAAATGTCAATTAGCATAAGGTAATCTACTGCAACGTGAATATTCATTTTATATATGTAGTAATAATTGGAAAGTCAAGTTTTAAATAAAGATGTCAATCTAGCTGTTTACATTTTTCAATTGTGGTATTTTTTTACAAAAGATCTTTTATTTGTTGATACTAAGAAAGTATATTTTTGAAAAGGCAGTTATTTGTATTGTTAATTTTTTTAATTTAATGTGATTTATATTTTCTGCAGGAAATTTTTTTAGATAAAGTTCCAAAGCAGTTATTGCCAAGATGCTTCCATTAACGCACAGAGACTCACCTAGTATACTGATAAGAATCAAAGAGAAAATATTAGGATGGAAACGACTCATCTGGTCAGACAAAAGCAGCAGAAATTTGTTTCTCTTTGTATTACTGAATTTTTCATTTGCAATTGTGGAACTTCTATATGGAATTTGGACCAATAGTTTAGGACTAATATCTGACAGTTTTCATATGTTCTTTGACTGCACTGGCCTAATTGCAGGTTTAGCCGCCCAAGTAATCACAAAATGGAAAGCTAATGAACGCTATTCTTACGGATATGTTAGAGCTGAAGTATTGGCTGGCTTGATAAATGGATTATTTTTAATTTTCATAGCATTCTTTATAATGTCGGAGGCTGTTGAAAGAGCCATAGAACCTCCAGAAGTAAAGCATGAAAGGTTGTTTTTAGTTTCTGTGCTAGGTCTGATAGTGAATATTATAGGAATTTTTGCACTTAACCACGGTCATGCTGGAGAGTGTAGTCATGGGCACAGCCATGGGCATAGCCACGGACACAATCATGGTCATAGTCATAACCATGGAAATGCACATTCACATTCCCCTCTGTTAGGCCATAATCACAATCATCATGATCACCATTCTCACAATCACCATGATCATATTGAAGTAGAGCATTTCCATGGAAGTGCTGGCAATTCACAACTTATGAAAGGTGTGTTTTTGCATATTTTGGCTGACACACTTGGATCAGTTGGAGTAATCATTTCTGCTATACTGATGCAAATGTTTGGTTGGATGATTGCTGATCCAATTTGTTCAATGTTTATTTCGATTGCAATTTTTGTTAGTGTTTTGCCTTTACTTAGAGACTCAATGATGATTCTCATGCAGAGACAACCTTGTGCATTAGATAATGTTTTACCTCAGTGCTATCATAGAGTCACACAGCTGGCTGGTGTCTATAGTGTTCAAGAACCGCATTTCTGGACTTTGTCCTCTGACTCTTACATAGGTTGTTTGAAATTGGAAGTTGCAAGGTCTGTTGATCCAAAATACGTTGTGGCCCATGCACAAATGATATTCCAATCAGTTGGCATAAAGCAGCTAACAGTTCAATTGGACTATTCATCATCGTGACTGTAATATACAAAAATGTATATATAAAGAATTCTAATTGTATAAATTTATTGAGAGTTTGTTGACGTATTTGTGATGGAATCTTGTAAAACAACATACTTGTGTGTTTATATGAAGTTACTGCTGTAAAACTTACTTTTATATAAAATCTTCGTGTGAAATTTATCTAAGTTGAACGAAAATATATGCGATTGTATTTAAAATACTAATAATGCGTAATTAAATTTTCTTATTATTATTATTATTATTATTATTAATATTTAATGCAATATTCTTCTGTAATTACGATAAAATTAATAAGTTTAGTGCAGTATTAAGATTATGTATTCATGATAAATTGATGTTCCTGTGTTTAATTTTGTTATTAGATAGAGAATACTTGTAAACGGTTTTTACATTTCATACAATTTATAAAAAATACTTTGTACATTTTGTGTACTAAATGAACAAAAATCAACGTTTAAAAATTGCTGCACTAAATTTAGGAACATGCATTTTTAGTCAATTATATGATTTCTACTGTAACTGCTTATGATTGTGATTATTTAGTATTGATTGTTACTTTCATAAATATCGATATTAAAATATCTTGAGCAGACTACTTAATGTTATTATTTAATTTTGTGACCACACACATACGTTGATATATACGTCAACTTTAATTTGAACTATTTTATTCTACTATACGACGTTGTCAAAGCTATCCAAATTAACATTCTTTTCCATTTGCATGAAAAAATTAACGAAACCTTGTATTGATTTCTTATCTATAGATAGTATTATCAGGTAGTTCAATAATTTATCACGTGATTTTTTTTTTTCGTTTCATATTCAATGAGCGAAATAATATAAAAATCATATTTGGATGAATTTCTGTTCTAAGTTTAACCATTTTTTTAAAATTTAAATAACGTCCAGATAATAAAATGTTTTAGATAAATAAAAGCAAGATTGCAAAATGTTATTTAGTAAAATGTCGTCATGCATGTTTTCTTTCACAACTCATGAAGCAATTAAAAATTTGCTCAGCAAACTCCAAATATTAATTATGAAAAAAAGTACTGAAAGTATAAAGTTTTCTGATCCTGCTCCGAAATTTTAAGTATACCAAAAGTTGTCGACTTTTATCGTCAAAATTCACTTTAAAAGAAAAGCAAACGCCGCTGCTTGAAAATATTTGCATGCAGCTTTTGAACTTTGCTTTATACATAACTAACGTTAATTCAGCTACTTAGACAAAAGCTCATTCAATGGCGTTATCTTGAAAATTTAAAACGGACCCGGTAAACTCATAGATAACGTTATTCTTTTTATAATTACATTTCGTTGACTTTATAATTCAATTACACATGAAATTTAATAATTTAGATATGATAATCAGTACGTGAAATTAAGTATTGAATGTGTGCTACGCAATAAATTAAATTAAAAAAGTATATATATATATATATATATATATCATGTAATTAAAAAAATTGAATGGTAATGCTGTAAGATTTTTTTCTTAAATTGGAAGATATTGAAATTTTTTTATTTTATAACAATCTTTCATTTTCACTTCTAAATGAGACATAAATATTTAAGATATAAAATGTTATCTCTGCGCAAATTTATTAAGTGTCTTAAGACTTTAACTTTGTTTCGTTGATATATCAGTCGATCAGGATAATGTCAAAAAAATATTTTAAATCTAGTCTTTCACGAGACAAATAACGTGATATATAGTTCATAACATAGTTCAACTTGCAACATCTATATAGATAAGATATGATGAGTTGTGATTCAATGTCAGCAACTGCAGATGAGCGCTTGCGCGGAGGAAAAATCAAAATAAATCATCACTTATTGATGCAGATCGAACAAGCTCGCACACGCGGGCGGGCAAACGCATATTTGAAAGTCCAACGGTTGAAAAGAAAGGGGGCGCGCGTCGTCGCGGGACGAAGTATAGAGAGAAGCCCTTTTGTTTGGAATTAAAACTGCTGCGCACGTGTTGTGATAATCCGCTATAAGTACCGCCAAGATATACATCACACGTGTCCTGCGACCTCGCGTGCTTTTGTTGCTTTGCTTTGTCAATTATATACTGCAGCAACAGCAGCACAAGTAGCCTTCTTGTCGCTGCCAGTGTTCCTTCTCTGCGTGCTCGAGCGAATCGTCGAGCCATCGCGCGCATGTAAGCGGGCTCTCTGCGTCATTGTATCAAGGCAACCAAACAGAACAACATCGCGCGTCTTCTATTTTACGACAGCGTTCTGCATCCTCCTGGCGTCTTCATCGACGTTGTTGTCCTGCGCTTAGTGTGGTTTACGGGAAAACAAGTTTAGGTATGCAAATCAATTTTGTTTTCGTTGACTTCTAATGTTTCAGCTTATGTTTTAGTAATTAGTATGCAAATATAAAGAATATATATTCTTTCGTGTGAGAAATTGCTTAGCACTTGTGTGATAAGCTAGTGTCACGTGTCACGAAAGTTAATTAGATAATAGATTTAACATTTTTTTAAACTAACCGTGCGCTATGCCAGAGTTATGCCATTGTCTTATTATATATGTTAGGAAACGCACGTTTACGAGAGTGAGCACGTATTTACTGATAGTGACTAGCTAATTTTCATTTTTTTTCATAAAGCTATTTCTTACTTGTTACTTTTGAAGTTGCTAATCACGTAATAATAACTTTCAACGAAAATTCTCGACGTGAAGTTGAATATAAACATGATTTTTTTTAGTTTTCCGGTTGAAATTGTTGAAAAAATAACGAATTTGTGGAAAAATACGTTGACCGAACATTACATCCTCGCGATTATATCACTTTAATGAGATGTCTAGTGATGGTTATTTATTATTCAAGCCAATCTCTCGATCATTAGAAAATCGAACGACGGCAGGTTTTTTTTTTCATCGGTCTGTATATTCTGTTTCTACGTTCGCTGATCGAAATAGAAATATAATTTTAGATTACGATATCCAATTTACGTTTTAAAAGCACGAGACAAAAATTTCTCACATTATTTATTGCATGAGATTGAGTTAATGTTTAACCAAACATTTGTCTTTTGAATGGTAAATTGTTAGTTACTACAAAAATATTTTACGTCACGCGAATCGATAAATTACGTTTGAGTAAATAAATACAAATTTATTACACTTTTTATAAAATGATTGACTGTAAAAAAAAATCGAATGGAATGAGTCATTCGATGTGGAAATGCATATTGTGTAATTTTACAAATATAAAATATTGATTCAAATGCAATTGACAGAGGCAAAACAAAAGATAAAAGCGGAAATGGAACAAAGTTATGTCAACATTCGATTTGCTTACGACTGAAAGACACTGTTAGACCATTGACCTCTTATTCAGGAAGTTTTCTTTTTCAATCAGCTGTTAACATGTGAGATTTTTTTTTTTAGAAATCCAATAGCTTGTAGTTGAATAATTCGCTCGAAAGTGCAGTTTAAATGTAGAGTCGAAAGGTTGTTTTCAAATTTGCCAGTTGTTTGAATTTGAATTGATTTCCGAGCATTTCGTGACCGTTGAATAATTCACAATAATCTTGTCAAATGGAAACGAATGTATCCTTTCTCGCTAAACTATCTACAAAATAAACTCTAAATATGCGCATCAGATAAAAATAGTTGCGAAACACTGCGGTTCGACTAACAAATCCAAGACTTTTACGAATAAATTTTTTATCGTAAAGTTGAAAACGAAGCTGAAGTGTGCGTCTTCTAAAAAAGGAAAAAAAAAATCTGTGGTAACGGCATGTGTAAAACTATAGCACTCAATAACAAACTGTAGTTGATCACTCGTGAGAAAATTGTGAAAGTTGGCGTGCGCCGGTGGGAGGTGCGTCCTCCGAATGTTTGGGTACGGTATACCGCTGAGAGTTTTACTTGGCGCGTGACCGCTTCTGCGTAACAATTCTGCCTCCGAAGTAGGTGAGAGACAGCACGCAAATACGCTTTCAGTTTTTCTACCTCGCCACTTTGCTACTTAAATCGACGTTTATCGACTTTTTTTCTCATCCTGATCATACGATATGTTGTTCAATGGTTCACAAAAGAAGTAAAGGGGCAAATATTTTTACATTTCAGACTGTAGAGCGACAACGACGCAGAGTAATATGCTGCTCCAAAGATGGTTATTAGGAAGTTTTCTGTTGTTTTTTTGCTGTACTAACATCTCTGGTCAATCAATCTTTGGTAAGTTTAATTAAACGATTGAATAAATAATTTCATAGAGATGTCTCAAAAAGTTATCGAAATTTTGACCACTGTCTATATAAGGAAGAATATTTTGCGCGATTCATTACTTTAGCGTATTTTTTTCAAACAAGCAAATATTGTGAAATTTATTATTAGTTTTATTTCATAGGAATTGGCATAAAATACGATTTACGACAATTACTACACTTAGTATTGCGAATTTAAATTCTTTGTATTTATTATCTTGCTGAAAGTAAAATATATATATTTATTAGTTATACTATCTACTTCACTGATATATTAATTTGATGAAATAATTTTTTTTTTCAATCGAAATCTGTATACGACGAAATAATGTTGGCACGGACGTTTCTTTTATAATTTTACTTTTTTTAAAATAAATTTTATTTGAGCCGATTAAACATCAGGCAATACAACAATATATTGTACGTTTATCATTGCGCAAAAAAGTTTACAAATCGTTAATTATTTCCCAAGAATCATGTCCATCATGCAAGATCGGTGTCAATCTCCTTCGATCTATGATAGCATCCGGCAAAAGTGTCAAGGAGGTTGTATCGCTGGCAACGGGTGTCTGCAGTTTCTTCAGCATACAAACTCCAAGAGTCTGCTCTGGAATAATGAATCTCGTGGGCGTAAGTCTGGTTTTCATTTTTATAATGTTTGCAATTGTATATCGATCGCGATTACTAAGTAATTGAAAATGAAAACAAGATCGTAGGTATTTCTGAATAAAGTAAAAAAAATTTGAAATTGCACAACTCCCATGTATTGTACTTTACAATGATATTATTTTTTGTGTCAGTGTTGTTCGGCACAGTACATGTACGGCTAGTCGTTAGTTCTTACACACAGAAGTATTTCCATGAACGATTGAGTTAATAACCCGTTAATTATGTATACGTTGTACGCGGCAACGTTGTTCACTGCGAACGCTTACTTTGTCTCGCAACAAGCGAATCGTCGCTGTATACGTAATTCGAAAAAATTGTCTGCACACTCTTTCGAGTAAAATGAACTTACGCAGTCAATCGTAAAATGTAATTTGTTATCTTGAAGGCCGATGCAGTGGAAGCGTTCAACCAGACGCAAATGACAACTGCTGAAATCTGCAGTTTCATCCTTCCGGACGGTTGTCCGGATATCATTGACAAGCGTTACGATTGGAAGGTGACTTTTCCGCCAAAGCCAAAACCTGCGGAACATCCAACGGTACCGCCACCTCCGAATGCACCAAGGCTCAAAGTTTTACAAATCACCGACATACATTACGATCCACACTATCTGGAAGGTGCAAATGCAGAATGCGGAGAACCGCTGTGCTGTCGGGCAACTAGCGGTGTACCTTTGTCGCCCAAACATGCTGCAGGAAAGTGGGGCGATTATCGCAAGTGTGATACTCCGAAAGTCCTTCTTGAAAATGCTCTCAGACACATTGCTAACACGCACAAGGTTAGCTTTTTATGTTTCTGATTCACACGTTTCTTTTTTTAACACAATAGTCTCACGGGTATTCTTTATATTTATTTTTTTCATTGGACTTGTGGTTCGAAATACTCGATGTCAATGAAATAACAAAAAAAAATACCAAAAACATTTATTGACTCAACTAATGGAATCGCCTCGAGTGGAATCATCAATTCGACGGTAGCAGTTCATAAAATGCTAACGAGGAAAAGCAGGATAACAAAATGCTATCTCAAAATGATAAGCAACCTAATGCTAACTCGTTGTTGACGTATATAACAAAGTATGCCCATTAAGATTATTCTGCGGTGAGATGGCATTCCATAGCACAGTCTCTTGAGTTAGGCTTTTATTGGCACGGTTTTGAAGTTAGCATTATTCTTACACTCGCCCCAATAAAGTACTTTTTGTCCGAAGTCCTTCAATTGAACATTTTCATAGCAACGAGTTAGCATTATATTGCATAACCTTTTGAGATAGCATTTTGTTATCCTGCTTTTCCCAGTTAGTATTTTATGAACGGCTACCGTCGAATTGTACACTCACCGTGGATTATATCTGGTGGAACGTTTCAAAATAAAAGAATATTATTGGCATAACCTTTCAAAAAGTTGCTCTGATTGACTGTTTTTGAAAACGCTCCACCAAATACAATCCACGGCCAGCGTACATATTTGCAAAAACTATCAAGACAATCTTGTCGCTTTATAAATGTTGCAGAAATACGTGGTCGGAATATAAATGTGCCACGAACAAAGCACGATGGGTAAAACTAATTTGAATTTCAGGACATTGACTACATCATGTGGACGGGAGATATTCCTCCTCATGACTCATGGAACCAAACGAAAGAAGGAAACTTGGAGATTATCCGCGAGGTAGCTCGATTGATGGATACTTACTTCAAGGGCATCCCAATTTATCCATCGATTGGAAACCACGAGAGTTGCCCAGTTGACAGGTAATATCATGTCTACACCATGCCTAAAGTTATTAATTCTGGATTTTAATGTCTTGACTTTGCTTTAGTTTTGCCCCATTGGAAGCTCCACCAAGGAAAAACATGTCTTGGCTGTACAACGAGCTGGACAACGAATGGAGACGCTGGTTACCGGCCGAAACCTCAGCAACGATTAGACACGGGGCTTATTATTCCGTACTTCAGAGACCTGGTTTGAGATTGATTTCTGTAAACGGCAACTACTGCAGCAAAAATAACTTTTGGCTACTGAAAAATAGTACTGATCCAGCCAGTCAATTGGCTTGGTTGATCGAACAGCTTGATGACGCTGAAACTAAAGGCGAAAAAGTTCACATCATTAGCCATATGCCACCTGGACAACCAGATTGTATCAAAGTCTGGTCGAGAAATTATTACGACATTATCGATAGGTAAGATGTGGCCTTAATACTTTTCTAATATCTAAAAATAGTTCGTGAGGATCTTCTAATCTCAAACATAATTTTTACTTAACTCAATTTTTTTATTGGTACTCCTTCATCAAATAATTTAAAATGTTAAGATAGATGAAAATTAGATTTGAAAATAGAAATCCAATAATTTTATATTTTGATGATTCTTTCCACTTCTAGATATGAAGCAACGATTATGGCTCAATTTTATGGGCACACTCACTATGACGAATACGAAGTATTCTACGATACCAAAAATTTCAAACGGCCGCTCAACGTTGGATACGTAGCACCCTCGATCACGCCGTGGGAAAATGTTAATCCCGGTTACCGTATCTATTATGTAGAAGGAGATCATCCAAACACAACTAGGGTAAGTAGAAAATCACGGATTTCAACAGAGTTGATGAAGCTTTAAAAGTTTTATTATCAATCAAACTTGACAGCTTACAAATATTGATTGATGATGCAAATTTAACACTAATGAATTAATTTACTCTGTTTAGTCCATCATAGATCACGAAACGTGGAAGATAGATCTCACTGATGCGAATCGCCTTGAATATCCTACGTGGTATAGAGCTTACACTGCTAGAAGAGCCTATGGTATGAATTCGCTGCTACCCAAAGAGTGGGATAATCTTATCACCAGGATGTCTCACGACGAAGATCTTTTTGAAACTTATTATAGGTACGTTTTCGTTTTCGAATTATCTATTACTTTCGCGTAATTTTGAAATATAGTTGCTGCAATGTTAAAAATGATTACAGGAACTACTATAGAGATTCACCAGTCAGGCCAAGGTGTGATGCTGTATGCCAAAAGAAATTACTATGTGATCTTAGAAGTGGCAGGAGTAGTGATTCTAAGAATCTCTGCCAAAATTTATAGGCGAGCGAAAGTGCAATTACTTATGAGAATTATGTTAAGTAGAAGGATTTTTGTAACTCGAGCATTTTTTACTGATGGCTGCAGATTATATAAGTATATATTAGATGTAAAAAGAGTTATTGCGATAGAGCTTAGTAAACCAATTTTTTAACACTGATCCAAACATGACCTGTATTTAATTCTACAGCAAATAGAACAAATTTTGTATAATAATAAATATTAGTTTTATACAAACTCAGTATTGTGATTCACCGAAAGACAGCCACCCAGATAGGGTAAGACACGGTTTAACAGAACATATTCGATCAAGTTTTTTATGAAAAACGGGACCGTAATTTTCTCAATCATGTATTACGCAAAATGATTTTTACGATTTGTTACTAACATGTTTAGTTTGATTTCAATCACTTGGGATTTCGTAATTACGACAAGTCATATACTTATATAGTTCCGGACTAATTGAATGTTCAAACATAATTAAAAAATTTTATCTGCGTTTTTATAATTTTTCCAGTTGACATCTGCAATTAATGATATATTAAGTAACAATACATGCTTTGTAGTAGGCCTATTTAGATAAATAGAACTGCTATAAATGTTGTAAAGAACATTTAGTTTTTGCTCTTTGACAGAAAAATGCCTAGAATAGATTAAACTTTAATCAAGTAAGCAATTTTATCAAAACCTTGAATCTGATCGACGTTAACTACTGAATATTATACTTAGCATAAACAAAAATAATTTTTTAGTTATTTATTCATATTTGTTTAGAAATTAATTTCTATAAAGTTCTTTCTGGTAAGAAATAAATATACCGATTACGATTTGCGTGTAAAATTATAGACATTTACAATTAAATGAAATATATACATTCAAATTAATTAATTCATGTGAAAAAATTCAATTTTAAGATTTTACAAACAATTTAAAACCCTTTAACTTTCAAAATAACTTGCCTATATAAGGCACACGGTATTTACACAAAAACTGATCATTACAAATGCCAGCATTACAAAAAAAATGAAAGTACCTAATATTGTAATTGAATTTTTCCATTTAGAGCAAAATAAATATTTAAAGTGGAGAAGATAATCCGTATCACTATCTTTTTATCGGTAAATGAACGTATTTGTGATAGCGGTAGCCAACTCAATATGGCTTTAACATATTATAATCTCATTGTCAAAGAGTATCCTCTGTATCGGCTGATATCTCGTACATTTATTTGTCTGAAAGTGCTTGTTGATAGTGGTACTGATTGTGAATCAAAGTTGTAACGCTATGTAAGAATACAATTGCAGAGTATCAAATTTTGGTAAATTACATTAGATTCCTACAGTGTTACTATTTAAAAATATGCGAATTTCTGTAACAAATTGCATCAGTACTTTATGAAAATTTTATGGTGTAAATTGAGTTTAGAAAGATAAAGGTAAATGATTTGAAGTTTTGATTAAAGGTGCGTCTTTGGGGCAATCTGTTATAATTAATATAAGAGAACTGCAATTCAAAACTATAACTGTAATCGTAACTAGTAACTATATCGCACTACTTACTTAACTCCATGGGTGCACGTTAATCCTGCTTACCGAATATACTATGTTGATGGTGATCATGCTAAAACAAGTAGAGTAAGTATTCTATGTCAAGGTTGGTTATACGATTTTTAAATTAATGATAGTATTAATTATTAACGCACATTTACACAGGCCATTGTAGACCATGAAACGTGGAAGATGGACCTTGTTCACGCAAATAAATATGATGAACCTGTTTGGTATAAGGCATATACTGCTACAACTGCTTACAATATGACTTCGGTTATGCCAAAGGATTGGGATGATCTAAAACTAGTGTTGAGAATAGAGTGACGTAATTTTTATTAATTTAGCAACTAAGCAAATTTTATTTTATTCTGAAATGCAAATGTA
>JAWWMK010000008.1:18083126-18115544 GCA_035047105.1 Galeopsomyia nigrocyanea | reverse complement strand
CACTAGATAAATGAAAATCGGAATTTAAGAAATTTACAACAGACTTTTGTTGATCAAACACAAAATTTCAATGAATTCTTAGCGGTTTTTTTTTCTTTTATTTTTTTTTTAACTATTAATTCATCAATTATACATATTTTAATAGCGCTAATGGTTTCTTCACGTATTCAAGTATAAGTGTTTTTGTTTAATCGAAAATTTCTCACTTTACGTCAATTATTCAGTCATTATTGTCGTTATTATAAGAACGATTTTTATTGCATGAAAAATGAATAAAAAGAAGCTATCTTCTATCTCCAAAGAAGCATCCCGCCAGAGCAGCTAGCAACGTATTTTATTCTTCCACACTTATACTACAACAACATACCCGACACCCTCTGTCTATATTATCGATCTATTTTATACTCATTGAAAAATTGTTATCCAGGGGGTGCCTAATAATTAGACACCACCACCATTAGGTTACATTTAAGCAACCGGGTTGCGTAATATTATTTAGGCACTTTTTCTCTCAGTACATGAGTGTATCGTTGATTTTTTAATCAATATCGCGATATACTGCAATTGCTATGACACTCGTCACCTGACTATGCATCCAAGGCGACCTTCTTTTCTCGTACACAGATCATTCATTCGCTTGATGGATCATTAAAATTTACACTCTGATTATTTTAAACTTGGCTCGTAACGACTGAATATGCACAGTGAAGAAGAAACACAATGATCTAAATCGTAGTTACATACGTACGATGTTCCGTAAGTTCAAAGTTTTTGGAATTGCAAACACGAGCTTGAAAAGAACGTTGTGCGTATGACAGCTTTCGAGCATTTGAAAGAGCCGGTGACGTCAATTGAAATGAGTGGCCACCGTTAGTTATCGTTAATTGTCTCTAAGTAAAACGGCCACTTGCAGCTATCAGTTCGCCCTCACAAAGTAGTCGATATCTACAAGGTGCGCGTGCTGTTCTACGCGGATCGACCGCAAGGTTCGCAGCCTACTGTGGGAATTCAAAGTGTGCTAAGAATTGACTCATTGTTAATTGGCTTATTTCGAGAAATGCGCATTTTACGGAAAACTTTGCGGCTTGATCAGTATCAGAAATGTCTACTACTGCTGTTTCCGTGCGCGTTCCTCTTCGCCGTTTACTCCGTGTTTGTTACTACTCGCAATTATTATATAATCCAAGCCTACCATCAGCATGATTACGAGCTATATCGGAATGTCAGTTTCAATCTTACTTCATTTGGTGAGTATAAACAGCATATTGATTCAATTGTGGTCCCTTCTACAGATAAGGCTAATCGAGGCTACTAATTGTTTTTTTCGCGATCAGATCATAAAATTACTATAGACACGCATCTACTTAGATGCTACTCGAAGTCATAACGTTTTATCTAATATTATACAATATGAAATCTCAAAATTATTCGATTCGTCGATTACGAAGCTTTTAAGCAGTATGATACACACGGTATAAAGTAATCATAATGCTAATTTATACATGTTCGAAGGATGAGGCCTAGATCGTTTCGTACGCTTGAGTTTGGAACTTATCAGTAAACTAGAGTCAAGTATCATGTTATTACAGTGTACATTATCTTTTAAAATTGCCTGCAATCATTTAAATAGAAGCGAGGAAAGGCTACCTTGTGTGGAACTCGAAGTGCCACATGCTTTCGATCAACCCCTACGATCCGTCCATCGTCAAGTTCGTGAAAAAACGAGTATTCGAGACATGCTCATCGGAGCCAAGGCTAACTGGGATCAGAAGACAGGCCAACGGAAATATTTATCTGACGATTAATCAGGATGCGGCGAAGAGTTATCAGAAATTGTCTTGCTGCTGGGCACCTATCAGTAGGCCTAAAGCAACGACCAAACCCGACCAGGATGTCGATTCAAAAATAAGGTAAAATATAATGTATACTTCGAAAGTCAATGAAGAACATTCTTACTTGTGCTGCAACTAAATATTACTGAAAAACAGCATTGGGACCTGCCGCCAATTTGAAGATCCAGTACTCCTAGACATTGATGTACAGGTACTCTACGTCAGCTGCTACAAAACTAACTGGTGGACTTTAGGACGAGGGCACTACGAAAATATTCATGCTGTGATAAACCCGAAACGCGTACGTTCTCGACTGGCCAAGCATATAATTCCGGCGGCCAATCTCAGTCTGAAGAATAGAGGTACAAATAGGGCGATTCGTCGAAAGCCTCTGAGCGTCCTGATGCTCGGAATCGACAGCGTGTCGCGTCTAAACTTTTACCGCACGATGCCCGTGACCCGGGCTTACTTCGAGGAACGAGGCTGGACCGAGTTGCGCGGCTACAACAAGATGGGCGACAACACTTTTCCCAATCTCATGGCTATACTCACCGGTCACAATCAGTCCTGGGTCTACGATAAGTGCAAACCGGACACACGCTACGGCTTGGACAATTGTCCGATGCTCTGGTACAACTTCAGGGACGCTGGCTACGCTACTGCCTACGCCGAGGACTACGCTCAAATCAGCACCTTCAACTACCTCAAGGTTCCACTCATTATCAAAATTTTCTCTTGCTTACCTCATCATCCATTGGTGAGCCGAAGCCGCTGTAACCGAGCATAATTGTTTCATCCATCAGGCCGGCTTCGTCGAGCCACCGACAGACTACTATTTTCGGCCCTACCTCTTAGCCGCGGAGAAGCTTCTGAAAGTACGTGCAGGCCTCAGCTTCGCGTACTGCGTTGGCCCCGAGCTCAGCATCGATCGAATCTTCGATAGCGCGGTCGACTATGCCAAAGCCTTCATCGGCAGTCCCTACTTTGGTCTTTTCTGGGCCAACACCATCAGCCACGACAGCATCAACGGGCCGTCGGTCTACGACACGAGGTTCCTGGCCAAGTTGCAAACGATGGAAAATGCTGGGGTGATGAACGACAGCATGATAGTGGCGATGAGCGACCACGGGATGCGCTACGGCGACATGCGAGACACGTTCGTCGGCTGGTACGAGGACCGGCTACCGTTCATCTATGTCTGGCTGCCGGAATGGTTTCGCGAGCAGAATCCCCAGTATTTCGCGGCGCTGCGCCTCAACCAGAACCGCTTAAGCTCGCCTTATGACTTGCACGAGACCTTGCGGGACATCTTGCAGAGGGCTGGCGGCCAAGCGCCACCGGCCAGCACCGGCTGTCCTTTGTGCTCTAGTTTGTTCAAGCCAATTCCGCACGAGAGAGGATGCAAGGAGGCTGGAATTTCGCTGCATTGGTGTACTTGCATCGCTTGGGAGCCTTACGGCATGGCCGATCCGATCGTCGTCGAGGGCGCCAACAAGTTTGTCGATCACATCAACAACATCGCCAAGCATTACAGAGATGAAAGTGGCAACCAGCTCTGTTCGCATCTGAATCTCAATCGCATTATCAGAGTGAAGAAGATACAGGACCTTGAGCAGGATCCCGAGGGCAAGATTCTGAAGCTCCTCTACCTTCTGGAGGTGACACCGGGAGGTGGCAAATTCGAGACGACAATCAGATGCAATGGGCTGGGTAATTGCACGATTCAAAACGACGAAATCAGTCGGATCAACGTGTATTTTTACAGTGCCCAATGTCTGCGGAAGGGTTTTAAGCAGTATTGTCATTGTAGAGTCCAATTTGAATAGTTTTCAGCTGAACGTATTTCGACGACAATATGAGTTCAATGGTGGGCAACTCCGGAGTTACGTTACAGTTACTTTATTTCGCGACAAGTAACGATGTTACTCGAAAAATTCGTTATTGTAACGACACAAACTACATCAAAAAGTAACGAGTTACTTTCATAAATTCTTTCTCAAAATTTTTCCTGAAAAATTTGTTTCTTATTATTTAAATAATTTATCTTGACAGGGAAGGTTATTAAGTAGGGTAAGTGCACCGGTTATCGTCACCTTAAGCAATCAATGCTCCAGTTACCGGAAATTTAAGCTGTATATAATTTTGGAAAGCTACAAAAAATAAAAGTAACATCAAAATGTCTTGAATTTATACTGTAGCACAATGTGGAGCAATCATATAATTGAATAAGCGAAAAGAAAGTTCCTTTATTCGTGTTAGTTTAGTGGTCGGTAACTGGCCTTAATGAAAAAGTTTAATGCGCTAGTACCCGACCACTTTTCTGCCATTGTTCAATAAATGAATTCGATATTTTTATGCAACGAAACAAGTTTGAATAGGTCAGATAGGTTCAATAGAGTAACATAGTAATTATTTTGCTTTTATTACCGAAATTCATTTAATAAACGTTCAAATAAAAGTGGTCGGTAACAGGGGGGTGGTCGGTAACTGGAGCACTTACCCTATGCAGAATAAAAATAAAAGGTTTGATAGAATAATAAAAAATTCAAGATAATCGGCCATCTGTGAGAGCTTACTTAATTTTTTTTCATAAGCGCTTGCATGTCCCTTTTTTTTTAGAATTTTGCGATTCTTAAAGATAGACGTATCGAATGATGGCGATGTTGTTCCGAATGAGCAGTTCAATAATCTACATAGCTAACTCACGTAAAATTCGCGCGATACGGTTGCAGGCTGAAATGTGTACGAATTGAGAATGTTTGCACATTGCCAGAAACTTTTTCGGCGTCAAATATAAATATGTCTACGGAACCGCGAAAACATGACTATCCCTAACTAGCGATAACGTTAAATAGTTTCTTTCTGTGAGTTGTTGCCATATATTGCAAGATCGAAATTACTCGACCCGCCTAATGGCAGAATTTTGTTTCCACCTAGACATAACATGGATCAAATGTTTATAAAACTTCTTTTATACACAGAAAACGACAAATTCGTGACTATTTTCATGAATGACTTGAATAGACAATATTTATGTCAGATAAGTATTAAATACATTATGTAGATATGCTCAATTGATATTAAAATACTTATTATAAATGGATCAATATAAGACAGTACTGAATACAAAACTATGATGTCTACGAATCGTGTATTTAGTCATAAGTTTGCTTATAAAGGTTTCACATAACACATAAAATAATATATCATGTAATGTTCTTACTGTGTATGGGTTCAAGAATTAGGAAGGGAAGTCGGAATAGTAAGAACATTACAATCAAGTAAATGGGTGTTGATTTGTAAAAGGATCCATTATGTTTTTCATAAATATAACGACTTGTCTATTACGAATTTTTTTATTTTATTAATATTGTATAAGACATTACGATAATTGTTACCATTTTTAATGTTGCATCAGTAACTTCATATAAATTTCACGAATTAAATTGTTTATAACTCAATTCTTTTTCTCTAAAAATGTCAAATATCGATAAGTTATTGAATACTGTTCATAATTTCGTTATTTCATTATATACAGAATGTTCACTCCATGGCAATATTTCATTAATTTACAGATTTTTTGAGTAGGGGAAGGTGGGGCAAAATGGCTTTCTTCATTTAATGGAAATTTGTTGATCGCCTATGGAAGTAAAAAAAAACATTTTTTTTCAACTTCATTATTCATATTCAACTAATATTTTACAAAACCTCAATCATAAATTTATAATCACGAAAAGAATTAAAGTATGAATCATTTTTTGAAGTATCTAGTCACACTTTTTCAAAGAATAGTGCATTTTGAATTTTTGTTTTTAAGACTTCTGACGCATGTTTTGTTGGAAATACGTTGATTGATAACATCATTTACAAAGCCGATGTAACTCGTGACTTCAGTGTACATCGAAGGCGAAACTCTTTCATCGCATTCTTTATCAATATAACTAGATGAAACCACGCCGATCACTGTCATTGAGCTGTCTACAAAAGGACTGCCACTATCACCCTGTTAACATCAATAATAATATAAATCTATAAGTGAACTACGACATCTTTAGTATTTTAAAAAATAACTTACATAGCACATTCCAAAAATCTGGTCGCTATTTGTCAACATTTCCCCCCAAAAATTATAATGCTCGATTGAATAATTCCCGTACGGTTCGGCATGACAGTTGCGTTTATCGATAATCTCGACTTTTGCGTAACGAAGTTTTCCGTCGGTAACCAGCGAATTCTTTAGCTTTTTCCTGCCACTTCGTGACTTTTTAACTTTACACACACCAAAGCCATAGCTACAAATCCTAGTTGACCAACACCGGTGATTTGCGATTTGTTTGGCAGATTCAACGTTTGCATGCGATACATTTGGGTGTTCAAATCCTTTTTCAGCTGAAATTAAAACATGCAAAACTTTGTAGATCGTCAGATAATAGAGTTTGAAATAAAAGAAAAACAAAATTTCCTCAACTTTCACAACAGCTATGTCGGCTCTAAAGGTTTTAGAATCATAATCAGCGGGAATAAAAACGTCCAAGACGTCGATTTTTTTCGCGTTTGGATCTTCGGAAGGATCGCGTAAGAGTACGATAATGTCGTTTGTTCCGGCGATGATGATATAATTCTTTTGCTCGAATTTACTGTCTTCATCTGTAAAACAATGCGCAGCCGACAAAACGTATCTTTCGCCGATTATACCACCGGTGCAAATGTATTCAGTGTTGGAGTGGAATATAGCTACTGAATATGAATACTCATATGGACGGGCAAGGGTGCCTCCGAGCATCGGTGATCTTTTTGATCTTCTAGCTGTATTATATGAAATTTAGCTTTGATATTGTGATTGAAAAAAAATTGATATGTAATCGGTTACCGTTTGCGAAGACAGTGTTGATCGATAAAATCAAGAAAAACGAAAACCAAACGGTAGAAAACATGTTCGACAAAGTAGGCACTGATATTTTGGAATTAAAAATACATACTGGCGAGCCAGTAACTTCAAAATGCAGAAATGTTCGTTACTCGTGACTGTCGAATAAAAAATATCTTTCGATAAAAAAATACACGACGTCTCATTTAACGACACGGAAAATTTTTTACAAAAAGAGAATAGATTGACAGTTTTTCATGCAATTTAAGCAAAATGTATACGTATAGGGGAAGGTGGGGCAACATGGCCTCCCGGGGCAAAACGGTCCCCTTTCGTGTTTACTATGAAGGACATTACTATAAAATCTGGTTTTTTAGTATATCATTAGAAATAACAAAACAAACCATTTGCATTATTTGGTGAGCTATAAAACATGATAACTTTATTTCTAAAGAGTTTTGAACAGTTAGGGGGTCATATTCCCCCGACATTGTAAGGTTTTTTCGTCTTAAAATGTGTATATTTATTTTTTTTACCGTCCTTTGCTTTCCGAAAGATTATTCTCTACTTAGTGAACTACTTAGCTTTGAGATCTCATACATAGAATTTTTCTTCATGCATACGAAAATTTCCTGTGCATGATTTTCTGATAAAATTGTACAGAATTCCTGTTTTTCATTGAAAAGTTACGATATTCAACTACCTGTAGCTGGCGTTCTATTGCGTCGAAAACAATCGCGCGACCAACCAAACAAAAGCTCTTAATAAGACAAAGAATGTGCCATAAATTGCGTTCAAATATTTTTAAAATCCGCAAAGTTACAAGTCTTAGAAAAGGGGGCCATTTTGCTCTGAAGATTTTGAAGTCGCCAAAATCCAATCTTTTTATAAATTGGATTTTTAAAGTGAAAAATGGTATCGAAAAAAAATTTGACTGGTAGGATTTTGTAGGATTTGCTCCAATGAATTGAAATACATCATCCTAAAGTCGATTATCTCTTTTAGAACGGCTCCAGGTACGTTTAAACTTGAGGGGGCCATTTTGCCCCACCCTCCCCTACTATCTTTTCTTATTTTATGATAGTGCGAATATTGATGAAGATGGAAGGATTTGAATTTTTAATTTTCATTCACAGCTTTTTGAACTTGCAAATTAAACCTGACAATTGAATTGATTTGAATGGAGTTTCTTTTTCTCTAAAAATGCCATCCACTATATAATAAAAATAGACGAGCTGAAGTCAATTAGTATCGAATTTCGGATGTTCGAATTCGTTCATATCGAAATTTGAAATTGTATAGAACGTCCGAAATCAAATTTATTTCAGTGCTCAATGTTGCAATCTGCAATCTGTGTGCGCGAAGCGCGCCTTGATGGCTAGTCTGTCATAAATTAACCAAATATTAAAAAAGGTACTTTTGTTAACAGTTAATCAATTTGCATTTACAATAACAAAATGGGTTAGAGCACACATAACTATATCAATCCTACTTTGAATGTGTCGAAAGACTGAAACTTATAAATAAAATTTAAATGTATGGAAATATGGCATTTTCTTTTTATATCTAATCAAAAAAATCAAAAATTCGATTTGATAATCATTGTCATTTCTACTAACAAAAAAAAATCTAATTTATCACAATCATAATTCCTAACGCACTCATGTAGTATATTGGCTACTACATATATCTATACTACATATATTGACTATGTATCAATAGCAGAAATTGAACTCCAATGTCAGTTGGCTAAGCAAGTTTGCATGGGGCTCCAGAACAGTGATGTCATCGCAGCGACCACTTCCAGTTCTCTATGCTGTCCAGCCTGACCTCCGTGTCGATCATCGTCGACACGTGCGATGAATGGTACTTGCAGCGAACGAGGGTGCGGATCTTGGTCGTTCAGATTCCGTTTTCTGTTAACCTTGTACTTGATAGGATCTGTTCGTGAGCGTCGATCTTGCACGAAATTGCTCCTAAGGTAGTTGCTGACAGAATTTGTCCGATGAAAGACACGAACATTTTATTTTTACAAAAATCGGAAAGTCAAATCTTGTTGGAAGAATGAATGTGTAAAATCATCTAAATATGATTAATATTCTTTTGCTCAACAACATCTTTAACTTTAATATTTTACGTTGGTGTTTTTCTCCGTTAGGAGGCACTCGATAGGGCAAAATTAAAATTTTTGTCAATAATATAGTCAAAGAAAGTTGATAGCAAAAAAGATTCAAGAGATTGGATCAATTTGGATCCAAGTATTAATTTATGGATTCAAAATAATGTTTTAACGAGTCAAGTAAAATCATTCGTACTAGGGTGATAAACATTAGAAAATACTCATATTGCCACTACAAATAATTATACTGAATGAAAGTTTTTCAACTACTTTATTTGAGTTATTGCGGTATCTTTATTTGAGTCTAAAAATCACTGTATGAATCACAATATTATACTTAAAATAAATTTATTACTATAAATTATAATTGCACGTATAAGACACTGGCAGTATTATTTATTCCTTTTTACAACTATCGGAAAAGTTTTTTTTCCCTATTTTATACTTCTTTCTTAGTTTAACAAGTGTTTAGTTAAATATTTAAGCTGTACCTCAACCTGGCTGACACTTGGTAAAAAAAATTACAGACTTTATCAAATACGTACATGTAGGTACGTGTAGATCTCCATCAAGTTTTTCGCCCCATGCTTACAGAGAAGGCACATGTAGCGTCAATCGGCTGATGATTTATAACTGTCGCGAGAACACAAAATCATGATTCTACGTTCTTGAGAGATGCCGACGCCTGCGCCGTCGAAGCCGATAAGGTGTTTTGCCTTTTTTCGATACGATGCCAGTTTCATTGACGTTCCGTTTCCTTAGCCTGCGTCTCCTCTTTTTCCTACGCCGCTTCTTTCTCTTCCGGTCGCTCGGTGTCGAGCCTCGGCCACGCGACGATGACTGATCGTCCGAGGCGATTCTTTGCTCGTCAATCCACTGTTTCGCGGGCAAGGATTTATTGGCGTTTTTGTCCGCTCGCGGGGACTTTGGTACCGAGGCTTCGATGTAAGTTTCTAGAACGGCGTTGTCGTACTTTTTCGGCTTTTCTATCGTTTGACTTGTTTCGTCGAAAATATTTTCATTCGGATCGTTGTTGATGTTAGCATTCGATGAAAATTTTGAATTTTGATGCGATGAGCTTTGAACGTTTTCAATTTGCGATGATGAAATAGATCTTTCGGCATTTGATTGACGGATAACCTCGGAAGTGTCACCTACGTCAGATATATCTTCCTTTTGATCCGACTCTGATACATCTTTCAGCTCGGCGATGGATTGATTTTTCCCAGGACGTATATATATTTTTTCCAATTTAATCTCGATGCCGCCGTTTTCATCCCCGATCCTAAATGGAACTTTTTGGCCTTTCAGTAGCTTTTCTAAATTTTTGATGAAATTTAGAATTTCCATAACATTTTTCATTTTTGCCTTCTCCTCTGGACTGCTATCTGTAAAATAATTTGAAGCTCAATTTATTTATTGTGTATATTGGAATTTTGATTATTTTTATTTGAAACAAAATATGTATTGATTTATCGTATTGTATATTAAGCATTTCATGACCGAATAACCGACTGACTCTATCGAACTTTGCCAATAATGAATTTATTGCGTTGAAACATTTTTATGTATTATATTTATGATTTTTTATTAGGCATAAGTATAGTTTCATATCTATTCAAATAATAAACTGAAGGTAACTGTGTAGAAATTATTTTAGGCATAATCCAATAAATCTTATACACTCTACTCTTTAAATAAATTAAGATTCAGTTGATTATTCTACATGAAAATTTAAATAATTATCCACTAATTAAAACCTCTATTTCCGACAATCTAATCGAAATGGATACTATTGTTTACCTGAACTCTCACGGTTACTCGGAATAACTGCCGTTTTTTCAGTCTGTCCACTCGTGCTAATTACACTCGTAGTAGTTATCGTCTCTGTCGATTCTTCCGATACAATTTCATGGGACAGCTGAGCCTTTGTACTGGAGTAATCAGTTTCAGGTCGATTCGTCGCATATTGCGGCGTGGCGCGAGTAATTATGGAACTCATTTCCGTGCTTCTTTCTCGGCAATGGCAAATTTTTGAATACACCTCGTAATTGGCATTATTGTTCTCCGTGATGCTTTCGTGTGGCACGGTGGATTGCGTGATGTAGTCAGTTGGCTCGGAGGTGTCGGTTGTGAATTCAGACGCGAGCGTCGTGTCGTGAGTACACTTGCAATTGCCGCGTCGAGATTCCAAAGTCGTAGTCGACTGATCGCGCGGAGGAGGGAATGTCGATTGACTGTTGTCCTCGCCTTGTCGTCCTGGCTTTACCCTTACGATTTTCGCTTTGGCGTGGATTTTTTTGCGAAACTTTTTCTTGTTACTACCTATACCAGCGCCAGCGAACTTTCTTTTGAAAAAGTCCTTTATCTTTTTCACAGGGTTTCTCATTTTATTCGTGACCTTTGACTTGAGATTACGGTCTTCTTTGTGAACGTCGGTCGAATTTTCGCCGGGATTCCGTTTAGTACGTTTGTCGGCAACTGCGAATTTTCGTTCGGCTTGAGCGAGTTTTTCGCGAGATTTTCCGATCTTTGGTCTGGCGGAGCGCTTTTTCTTTGATGATTTTTCACCGGCGACTTTCGATTCGGGATCTTTGAGTCGAAGATGAAGCTTTCCTCTGACATTTATGTCATACTCTTGGCCGTTGGCGAATAATCTAGCTAAATCAGGATCTTCATTTTCATCAATTTCTCTTTTGAACTTTTCCTTCTCGTCGCTTTCCTCGGGGTCGTAATTATAACCAATCAAATCACCCGAAAGATAGAGATTCTTTACAGAATCCTTTCTGTCTAAATAATCAGACTGTTCCTCTTGCGCAACACTTTTTAACGTTCTTTTAGGATGCCAAGTTTTCGAGACAGTTTTATGATTTGCAGGGGTAGTTTTCATTGATTTATTAGCACGGCATTGAGCTAATTCAATTCCCGAAGCTTCTCCCTCCGTTCGAGCACTCCCTAGCAGCGTAACATTTCTCAAGTTTATCTGGGAATAATGTAGTCGGAGCGGTCCTTTTTCATACGGCTGATCTCCATAAAACTTTTCCCCGTAATCGTAGTTTGATTCTTCGTTGGCGGAAATGGAACTCCCTTCCTCGTACTCCATGCTATTTGAGGACAATAATTTCCTTCTCGGCGCATTCGTTTTCATATTCTTGTTTTCGAGTGCCTGATCGAACGAATCCGTAGGCGTCTTTCGATCGTCATAGTCGTAATAATTACTGATATCTCTGGAAAGTGTGTCACTCTTAGTTGCTGCGAAGGTTTCGCGTAATATTCCGCTGGCTTCGACACTTTTTAATTTCCTACTCGAGAGTGATTGCGGAAGTTTGTTTTTCTTTTTTATTCGAGATTGAGGCTTAATCACCGATCGACTCATCGGTGAGGATTGACTATTGCACATGTTTTTCTTGATAATTTTGTGAGATCTTTCGTTGATTGACTTGCGAGGTATATTGCACCGATTCGAGCTTTTGTGAAACTTTACATGCGAATCTTTTGGATTTTCTATTTTTCGTTCGCTAACTTCTTCATTCTTACTTGGTGAATGCGTTTTTCGCGAAGTTTCCTTTCTTGGGTATTCGACAACTTTTTCATCCGGAAGTAATGTTTCTTCTGCACCTAGCTCCTCGTATTCTCTGTACGGATTATTTTTTTTTATTCGGAGTGATGTTTTTTTAACACCGTTGGCTAATTTATCACCGAATGGAGTATCATTGCGTGAGTTTTTCTGTTCTTTTTTTATTTTCCTATGATATGGATTTCCATTTTGTATTAAATTGCTATTTTTCAGGGAAGCGTTCAATACAAGAGATGATTTAAGTTTCTTGTGACGGCATCGTTTTGTTACGTGTCGAGCGTGTCCTAAAAAAATAACGAGTGAGATAACAAAAAAACTTTTGGGCAATCATCTGCAAATTTCATACTATGTCTACCTAGTTGTTTATTTGAAAATTCAAGTCGTATTACCTCGCGAATATTCATTGTTTAGCCTCGCAGCTTCATCATTCCTAAATGCGTATTCATCACCGGCAGCAAATCTTATTTCATTTTTGCCCGTGCTGTTGGTAAAACCTTGCTGCTCTCGCTGAATATGCAGCGTACCCCGTAATTCTTTCAACTGTTCTTCCAGCTTCGTACCCTCATCATCCTCGAGCCCGCGGTAAGTCTCATTATTTCCTTTTGCATATTTCAAGCAATTTTTACGCGACAAACCAGCAGCTCGCTTCGTTTCATTTTGCCCGGCATTATTATCAAGCTCCTTCTTCATTACCTCTTTACCCATTTTCACGAGCTCGTCCAGACCGAGACTTATCGACTCGACGGAGTACTTTAAATTCACGTCGCTGTCATTCGATTTCCGCACAATGGTAAAAGGCGAGGCATCTTTGTTCAGAATTATCAAAGCTTCTCCGACGAGTTTCCTCTCGCTGTCGTTGCCGAGCTGGATTTTCTTGTCGACGACTTTCCTGGGTGCTACTGCCGCCGCCACAATTCCGTTTTGTTCGCCGGCAACGTTGCTGCCGCCACGAGAATTCGCCGGGAGCTCATTGGAATCCGGAGATTTCGCCCGCAAGCCATGCCGAATTACTTGCTGACAGCGCGGAGCTATACAAACTCGCTTTCCCGTTGTTATTTCGGGCTCTTGAGTATCGATCGCTGGCTGGCTGACCGATTGCCGATTGTTTTTTGCGGCATTATTCGAGGGCCATCGTCGCATCTCCGCGCTCGAAATGGCATCGGCCTTTTCTAGCCTTAGGGTGTCTTTTATCTTGGAGAAATCTGCCTCGATTTGACGGTCGATCTCTCGACGATGATAATCGGCCTCGTTATCCGCGGAAAATGAAATCCGTACAGCGCGTTTCGTCGCATCTGCTTCTTCTTCTTGAGAAGACGACGACGACGGCGTTGCTCTTTTTGCCTCCGCAGCGAAAGTCAAGTCCCTGGCAAGCCGGCGGCTCTTTCTTTTCTGGCGACGTTTTACCTTGGTTGCATAACGATTGCCGTTCAGCGAGTCTCTTTGATTGTTCGTCGATTGAGCTTTTTTGTAGCTAACGCGTCGAGACTTTGGCGACGTATTGATGTCTCTTTTTGCCTCGTCTGAATTCGATTCGGAATTCACTGATAGCAAAATTCTATTTTTACGAGAATTTGTTCTCTTTATAAAAGAATTTTCATTTGGCGCTTCAAGAGTTTCTTTTAAATTATATCTGTTGTGTTCAAAATGTCTAGCTCTAACATTACAGCTATAGCAATTAATGATATGACTGTCGGATACTGTTAGTACTTTAAATAAACTTTCTCCAATGCCATTATGATCAAAAATTTGTACATTTACTTTCCATGAACCTGAAATACATGATATAAATGTGCTTAAGCTTAATTTAATTAAAAATTTCATTATAATCGGAAAATATAAACTACACCAATGCATATGATATTTGTTTACCTTCGAAGATGGAGTTGAAAAGAGCACCTTTAAAGAAGTTAGTTGTAAAATTACAATTGGGAATCGAAGAAGAAAAATTTACAGTATTCTGACTATTGCTTATAGGTTTATATCTTAATTCGAAGTCCCAAGTATAATAATCATCATCTACCGTACAAAATAACTGCAAAGATTTATACGAATTTATAAAAAAAATGATGAAATTTGATATTTCATTGTTGGAAATGCAACTTTCCAAAAATTACCTGCATTGTTGCAGAAAATTCACTATTTCTATTTCGTAGGATACTAATTAGCTTCATACCATCTTTTGCAACTTGCTCTGCAAGTAAATTACTACACTTAGATATCTAAAAAGAAAATTGGTTGAATTGTACCTACTGCAGTGAATGATGGAATGGTGTACTCTACATAACCGACATGAGAATGCATCAAGAAATGTGTACTCAGCAGTCGATTATACCACGGTATATATACCGTTCGTTAAATACATAAAATAAGTAAATATACTTACATGTGTTAGTTTAAGAATACATATTGTTAGTGTGTTATGTAAGCCTACTGTATATTTTTCAATTCTTTGAAGTGTAAATGCTATATTGGAATTGCCCATTGATTTTTCTCCAACAGTTATCTACAAACGATAATAAAGAAATCGATTAATTTTGCAAGTTCAATAATTTAAAACTTCATAAAGTTTTAACAAGGTATCAAAACGTCTTAATTGTTACATAGAAAAAACTATATGAATTTTGTAAACGATGGATGATAATTATTTTTTTATTCAAAGCGCGTGCTTAGAGAAAATTATTGCACGGCTCGCTTTATCATGTTTTAATAGTAACAAACAAATTAATTTAATTAATTATGCTAACTCTGCTAATCATGCGCAGTTTTGTTTTGATTTTCTTTTTAAAATTATCCTTAATTCCCGGCTGAATTCCAACATCCACATTATATTCACAATCGACACCAAAGACATTATTTGAAAATATTTACGTACATTTTGAAGTGCTTCATTCGAAAGTATAGGGAGAGGTCTCTTCTTCTGAACTTCAAACCCCATCGTAGTAAAAATATTTTTTTCGTTAACTAGTTTCGTTACACATTCACGGTCGAAATCGCTATTTTTCCATTCACTCGTACCAGCTACTGACTTTGAAGTGAGCTCGTATTGTAGATTTTGTGTAAAATATATTTCTGTTCCCGTATAAAGAACTTTATAATACTCAATTTGCTTTAGTAATTTTACAGTGTTCATCAAGGTTGGAGAAAAACAGATTAGCTAAAAAAATATTTCATACAGTTAAATTTCGTTAAATAAAAACAGCGATCATTTGAAGTATTACTGTTGACAAATTGCAAAGAGAATATAATTTTTTACAACATAGTAGATCACCTTATTTATGAGATTATTTTATAAGATTAAATATTATATGAATCTGCTCTTCATTCGGAAATTTTAAGTTTACCAGTAAAGTATAACTAACCTGCAACAATACCCAAACTAAAATTGTGCAGCATGAATGTCTTGACATGTTAAGCCATCCGATAATATTTGAATTAAATTTATCCAGCTCATTTCGATGCGTAGCTATGCGAGCTTTAATAAATATTTCAAGTTGTACTATGCATCGCCAATAATTTCTAAGCGCTGCCCTATACTCAAAAATTTTAGATATTTAACTAGAAAAATATTAAACACAGCTCGATTCCCAATACTTTTTCCTCCATGAATTATGTTGTTAATAATAAACAACAATAAAGAAAACTAAAAGATACATGTAAATAATATTTGTAAAGGATTTAACCTATACTATCATAAATAGCATGTAATGAAAGCAAAACCAAAACAAATTTTTCAATTGTTTCGGAATAATAATTCATATTGTGAATCTTCGATAAGGTGTACTATATTAATAAATTTTAACTGCAATCAAGCCGATTTGTATATTTTGATTTACAATTTGTTTATCGTAATACGATACAATAGAATCCGGGTTTTCAATAAAAAACAAGAGTAGGTAAATGCACTAATGAAGCGTCCATAATTAAAAAAACTTAAGAATATAGTTTGAAATATTTCTCATGATTTTTTCTATAATACACGTTTTATAATTATGTAAACTAAACCAATTCATTCAATGTTTGGTACAGAAAGGATTAAAAATTGACGCACTTCAATATTTATAAATAGATATTTATTTATCTCTTTGAATTTTGTACTGCAAATACAATACAATAATCATAATAATTTGATTTTTACTATTATTAGTTTATTGCTTTAAGAAACATAATCTTATAGTTGTACTACTAAGGTATTAGATGTATGATGTTATACATTAATTGTGCTAAAAGAACGCAATGTATAGGAAAATAAATATTCTCATAAAAAGATGCATTCACAATGTAAAACGACACTTTTTTTTCATAAGGTACAGTTTATATTACAGCGTGAGATTGAAATCATCGAGTATTATATGTAATTTTTGACATAAGCAGAAACCTGTAATAAATATAGTAAAGAATAAGTTAATTTGGAATACTTTCAAACTTTTTGTAATTTTAATCGATGATAAATTTATATGAAATTGTAATATTATTCAAATAAATATATTTTAATTTATTATATAATATTTTATACAACTTCATGTTTGAATAAAAATTCATTTTAAAGTATTTTTAAGTATCGAAAAAGAATATCCAATGGTTCAAACTACTTTAATTTCTAATATATAGTTGTATATTTTGGTTTCTGAAACTCGTAATAAATATAATGACGTATGTTTTGGATAGAGTGACGTCATACTTCCATACCGAATCAATTCGATCATTCAGTTACTTCAACGTAGAAACTTAGGCTTTACTATGTTTTACGTAATTAACAAGTAAGTTTAAGTATAATATATTAAATATATTTTTTTATTTCCTCGATGTTAATTCTAATGAACGGAGCTTTTCTTAATTGCATCAATGCTTCAAAGTATCACAGTTTATAACTTGCGTCGACACTAAAACTTTATTTTTTTTTCAATCAGCAATAAAATAATATCCGCAAATTTTTTTTATTTTAAATAAACTTACAATTAATATTTCGATTCTGGCGCATTGAAACAATCTATTCAAACAAATATTATTTTGCCTTTCATTAATATTTTTTGTTTCATCAAATCGAACACATTATTCTGATAGTACGCTTCACGTAAACTTACGCATGTTTCCTGTAAATTAACATCTAATCAAAGATCTATTCGATTGACTGAGTAATCTTTTCAACATTTCTGCACTTATTGCTTTAATTACGATTTTTATTATAATTTTTCTTTCTACAGTTTTACAAGGAAAGTACTTAAATTGTTTTTTTAGATAAACGCGCGTTAAGGAGGAAAACGACATGAGGATGTATGCAATAGCTGACATTTTTATAGAAAACATTCATCGTCGCATTTTCAAGAATAGTCAAAAGATATTTTTAGTTGGAGCTGAACAAGAAAAAGCTTTTTGGTCTTGAAATTTTTCGTATAATAAAGTTCTACAACGACGGTTGAACACTTCTTTGACTTCTCCACTTCTGATAAATTTATCGAGATTGAACCAATGATCAATAAACTCGATGTGCTTGAATACTTTGATGGTTTCTGAAAAAAATATAGATTACAGTTTATTTTCATTGGCGCTACATTTTCCACGTTAGTGTAAAGTCTTTGTACTAACATTTTTATGTCACACACCTTCTATCAATCAACAGTTAACACACTTCCCAATTATAATTCTACATTCTTTACTTATTACACATTACCTGTAAAGACATTTTTGTTTTCCTGCAGTTTTCATGTCACTCGCAAAGTTCTTTTTCGTCATTTTTTTTTCAAATAGTTTCTTCTCGAGTTACTAAATTTCTTATCACCAAGTTTTACACTTTTTCGGAGGATTCATTTTTGACCCTGCTGTACATCGGAACGCATCGGCAAATTCGTGTGAGTTCATCATAATTCCATTTATCCTTAAAAAAGTGAAATACAATGATAAATTGTTAAAAGTGATACTATAAATTCGATATAGTCGTAAAGATAAAAAGAAACATTCTTGAATTTACCTTTCTGGTTGAGGTGTGTGATAATCGAGTTCGACGGAGAGAATGTAGGCCTCGGCAGTCATGTTTGAACAGTAAGTCTGAAAATAGAGTACATATAAGTAAATGAAACCAAATTCAGCAAATAAAAACATATTGAACAGAAGTACAGCAAAAAAATGACTTGTTAAAAAAAAATGACTCTCATTAAAAATTATTAACGGGATAAAAAAAATATCTTACTTGGGCGGCGCTGATAAAGAATAGTTGGCTGGGACGCACCCCTTCCAATCCCGGCAGAGTTCGATCCTTGCCGTTCGTTAGGATGTGCCACGTGTGATAGGCGATCTGCAGGGCGCCGATGTCCGCCACGTTCTCATTTCTCGTGACGTTCCAATCGAACTGTCATCATAAAACACATTGACATTAATAAAAGAGCCTCGCGCACCAGTTTTATTATTGATTTAACTACGGTTTCGAATCGAAGGTTTTGCCGTTACGTCCGAGCACGTGTTCAAATGCTGTGCCTCGTCAGTACTTAGCATTTATTTTTAGAATTTATATTTAAACATATTTTTACGCGATTTTAAGACAGAAATAATGTAAGTATTCTCCCTGTGAGGAAATCATTAAGTGCGATAAATAAACGGCTGCGAAATCTTAATAAAAAGTTGTCATAAAGTATGCTACTGAAGGTCTTCCAAAAGATAGAAATTTGTTTACCAAGGTTTTGATAAAAATAACCTGCTACTACGAGTTTGAGATTCACACTAGATGATTATTTTTGCAATGATAAAAGCACTATTCATAAGTTCAATACATTATGCTATTTTATACATTTGAGATAAAAAAAGGTAAACTTAATTGACCGAAAAAATTTGTTGCTAGCCAGGAATTTGAACTCCAACTCAGAGTGACAGTAGTTTACTGATAAAGTGCCACGTGCGGTAGCCCTAATCTCGTCGAAAGATAGCTCTAGAAATACAAATTCAGTTCTGCCACTGCTGCTTAAATGTTCTTCTATTGATTTTTTGAAGGTTTTCGTGCTTCAAAAAAATATAAGTGTACGAAACTCTTGCCTGCAGTTCCATCAAATATCAACCTCTCTCATTCTTTCAAAAATGTAGTTGAACTCAAAAATCATAATTACATATTTTAAATAATCAACTCGCCCGGTCTTTTCGGAGAATTGCGCAAAAATGAGCCAAGAGAAAAAAGAAATATGCAAAAAAAAGTCACGAGCAAGCTCGTTGAAGAAAATGTCACCTTGTTTAAAACGAAAAAGGGAAGAGAGATAGAAAAATACCTAGTCGTCGAGCGAAAAATGAAAGTTGACTGTTGCCTTGAGCTTCTCTCACTAGCGAGTATCGTTAAATTCACAAAGAGGGTGGAAAAGAAACGAAAGAGACATGACACGCAACAAAAAGAAGTAAAAAGGGCGCTTTAGTTCTATAGACATTTTTCACGCAAAGAAATAGAAAGACTATACAAATGTTCAAATTTAAAAAAAATTATTCTGACTGCGACATTGCAATTGAAAATAACATACATTCATGTGCACTGAAAAAAATATCACATCAAATACCACAGTCATTAATCAGTGAGTAATAAAAAATCTTAACAACTTGTAAAAATTTTCAAAATCGAAATGGCATGGTTCCTATAAAACTAAAGATACCTCTTTATTTTACTTCACCAATCCGTATATTTCTATCGATTATAGTATTTTACTTAGAATACAAGCTGGTTTTAGGCGATAAATTGTTCAAAAATAGACAAGTTCGTGTAAATTGTGAAAGAAAAAGCGGTGGACGTTCGCGGAAAGGAAAAAAAAATGTCTACGTCACGGGAACATCGTACAATCTCCGGCCAAACTTTGCACACTATAGCGGTCAGAGGAGGTGACGATCTTGCAAAGCCTCTCGTTTTCTCCGGCGATACTTAGTCGCTCACCAACTAACTTCCTCGCATAGCCGTATAATGGCCATGAATACCAGGTTTGATGAGAGTTCTCGGCCAAGTTATATCACGTTAATTAGGAACGTGCCTTGCGCCAATTTCGCTGCGTCAATGTGTCCTCTCCTATCTATACGTATATATAGGCATAGTCAACGTGACATTATGGCGAGTGAGTGAAATGTCACGAAAGAAGTCTTGTCTAATATGAACGTTATTTCCTGCGATTTATAGATATTTTCAATTCCCCGTCAAACTGCCTAAAATATGACTGTCCGTGTGTATATCGATTTCAAGAGAAATAAATTGGTTTTCCAATCCGCAAGAGCACTTGAATTCGTAATCAGGAATTAATCTAAAATACGTCAAAAAAAAAGAAAAGAAATCTGTTCACCTGCACGTCGACGCTACTCCCGAAAAACTTGACCTTTTTCCAGAAGCTCCTGGCGTATAATTTAGCGACGCACTCGATCATGACCTCAAGCCGACGCCAAGCTTCTGGCGTAATCCAGGACCACTGGTCGGTGATTGGATCGGGATCGAGTGGCAGTCGCCGGTGGTGGAGATCAAAGGCATGGAGGACTTCGTGGCTGATTACTGAACCTAACGTCGAGTAAACGGCGTAAGCCGGCCCTCCGTCCCACGACCACGACCAAGCCGTCATCATTGCCACTGGCACCACTGAAATTTGCATGACCTTCGTTTTAATCATTTTCTTCATTTTTCATTGCTTTCATGTAGAGTCTTTTTGTTTAATTATTTACCAATGGAATTGGATGACTCCTCGTAGTATGCGCTAACTGTGTATGGATGATTCCACCTGGCGTGATGATCAGAAAATTTTGTTAATTAAAAATAAATTAATAATTACTGTTTGAGGGGCGAGAGGAAGTGAATTTTAAAGCGTAACAAGTCAGAGGCATGGCACGGTATAGTTACTGTACATGAGAATTTTTAATTGAAATCCAAGCAAATTGATTAAAGAAGTTTAAAGTGATCGAATATTTCAAATAACAAGAGATGAGAGTTAAGTAAAATGACGATTAATGGTTTACTTTTAAAATGGTTTGATGATGGTCATGATGATTCTCTGTTCTTCTTTCTTACTTTTGAGTTGCGTTTCTTCTCGTCTGGCCTTCCATCGTTCGAATTTGTTTGAACCTTCTAACAGTTGTAGAAAAAAAATCATCTTCATCTATCACGACCTGTCGATGAAAAACAATTCATTTATTTTATGAATGAATAATTGCATTACGAAGAGAATTGTTTTTTTTTATAAAAGAAGCAGCTTCACTTTATCATGACAATTTCCAAGCGAAACAGAGAGAAGCTTTGCAAAGTTCTTGAAATAACCAACCTCTGCCATTTCTTGAGACAGCCAACTGTCGTTCAAGAAACCCGGCCAAATTTGGAATTTTCCCCGCAAGGAACGCAGCTTGAAAACAGCTTGGGTCCTCGTTTCTTCGTCAAGCCAAGGCATCGCAAGCATTCGCTCGGCTAATGTCTCTTTTATGCGCTCAAACATTGCCGCTATCTACAAAGTTTTTTTTTCCTTGTGAGTGTTTTGAATTTCATTGATTATTCGCAAAAACTTCAACTGAATTAATGCAGACCGTTAACAATTTAAATGCTTTATTTACTAGACTCGCGACAGTGTTGAAGAACAATATTTTTAAATTATGATAAAATCTTGCGGCAACTATATCTATTGAAAATTTATACAAGAATTTACCAACTAAACTGTGATATGTCTTGGAGCAAGTTCGTAAAAGTAACACGTGATAAATTCAGATGGATGATTCCCAAGGGGATGCATTAACATTGCATCGCTTGAGTTTTTCATCTGGGTATAGTTCAGTTAAAAAATTCACGTTTAGATTTCCGACAGAAGAAGTTGTGTCTGCCAAGTGTACTGTTACAAGTGTTCTACGTAAAACGTAGCGATATAATTTTAACAAATAAAGATACATACTATAAACTCAGTTTCATCTAAATTAAATATCCGGAATTAAGCCTGACTTACCCTATTTACAAGAAGTTCCAGAAAATCTGGTTTGTACTGCTGAACGTAGAGTGTTCCGACGGGCTCGCTAAAGGTGGTTTTTGTAAGTTTGAGACAAGTCTCGGTCCAATTCTTACTTGCAGTCACATTTACAACGTCGTGTAAAACATCTGTAGCATACAGCACCAATAATCCATTGTGGATCATCCTGTAATCAATCCGTTTTTCTTGCGTGAGTATTTTTCAAAATATACAACTGTGATTGTAATTGTGTACTAATGTTTTTCTTAGAAGGATTGTTACACAGAAAAATAACATTTCAGAGATAAAAATAATATTTATTTTCAACTAAATATTTAGTGCAAATGATCGTTGCAAAAAAAAAAAAACATTATCGATTGGCCCTCGAGCAACTTGCTCCATTACCGTTAGAGAGGCGTATCCGTCAGTCTTATACCCGGATAGACGACAAGCGTATACGAGAATTTGGCGAGAGTCATAACTCAGACGCGGACGCCGGAATTAATTAGCATTGCAGGCGAAATTGTCGCTGCACTTCGGGGCCTACCGACCCGATCGAGCTTATCGACCACGTGCAGATATGTGTATGTTGAGAGAACGAGCGATGCGACGTCACGGCGGCGGCGGCGCCGCCAGGGCGCATCTCCAAAAATAACAATGCCACCCCGCAAACTCCCCTAACCTCCTCCTCCTCCTCCGGCGTTCCAACCAACTTTTTTTTCACCGTTGCATCCTCAACCGCCGCGCACAACATTGTTCTGCAACGTTTGTGTATTTTTAGCCTTTTTGCTCGATCGAGCGCGTGTGACATCGTCCAACCTCCTCCCACCGTCTGTCTGTTTTCGCGAACGACGACCAAGCTTTTTTTGGAGTATACTGACCACTTGCACGTCGCAGTGTGATTAATCGAACTTCAGTTAGGGTTTTAAGTTTTTCTGTCAAGTTTAACAAAAAGTGTGGTATGCATAAAGTTATTGCATTTTGTTTTTGTAGAGTTTACTTACTTATGTACCCTATTAATAAGTGAAACGAATCAATTATGTCCATGAAAGAATTATAATTATTCGAATTTCATTCAAATTAATTCAGTAATTTACAGGGTTATGATCGTGAACGAAAATTGATTGAACGATTAAATATACAAGCTTGATAACCTTGCTCCCTCCGTATGAAATTATTTCGAGGTACTTGTCGTAAAATTGAAAAGCAACTGCAACAGCAAGTATTCATAGAGAACTTCTCATACCGCCAGTATGCGCGAGCAGCTTGAAACTTTGAAAGCTGCCTTCATTGTATATGCGATGTACTTCGTTAAATTTAATTAATTAATAAAGTTAAGTTTTAAAAGTCATTAAAATTTTACGTTCCTCAAAAGTCAACGGGAACCGAACCAGTTTCCGACTGCCCTTCGAAATTAACATATCAAATTGAATTACACGCGCGAAATAATTCAAATGAAGTTTTGAATTGTCTGTACAGGTATTTCATTCGAAATTTTAAACGACACAATTAATTAATTCGAGGCCGCGACGGTACACGCGCATACAAATGTGCCTAACAGATGACTTTTAAATAGAATTATTAATAAAAACTAGGTTGAATTTAAAAAAAAAAATGATACTACCAGTCGAGTTGAACGTATGTGTCTTTTTGAAAGAAAAACAGTTTCGGCTTCGCTGCTCTTTTAATTAAATCAGGGTACGCTAAAAAAAGGTTTTTTTTCGTAAAGCACCTCGCCACGTCATTAACAGTGTTTGAAATGAAAAAAAAGGCAGTTTTAAAATTATAAGCCAGCTGTGAAAAAAAATTAAACGCATTAACGTTTTTGCTGAAATAATTCTCACTCGCACTAAAATATTATTTCATATCCAGCACAGGTATGAAAAGACATCGTGACAAACCCATCCAAATTTCACCAGCATTTCGCGTATAGAATCTAAAAAATTCACGATATTTATGAGTAAGCTTCGAAGCTTTTTTTTTTCATCCTACGTAGCAATCTAATCCACTTGACTTAGCCCTCGCGGCGCGTAGTTTTTGCGCTGAACACGATATATCCGTTAGCATGAAAAATGCATCGAGCGTATAGCAGCAGCCAACAGCGCGAGCGAGTTTAGCTCGTAGCCGCCAAATAAATAACTAATAAAATGGTTCGGCAGAAGCTCGATCGCATCACACACACATATACACACACATACGCACACGAATGTTATATACGTGAGCTGATCTATAATTCACGCTGCAACAACGTTCAGTCGTCAATTAACGTGTCGATGCGCGCAAATTACGTTGTCGCGCCTTCAATTAAGCCGTCCCTTCAGAAAACCCATATACACACGCTCACGCTTCGAAACGAGCCAATTACGCGGTACGTTTACGCTGTTTTTAATGATTTTCGCCGCTGCAAACCTCGCACTCCACTTCTCTTTTTTATTCGACGAGCAAACACAGCCTTGCTCGCACAAAGTCATCTCGGATGTGTGTGTGTGTGTATAATGTCGTTGATGTTTTGTTTGCTATCACGCTCGACGAATTAGTGCACGACAGACATACACACACACACACACACACACAATGCAAAGGCTTTTGACAGCTCGAGCAAATTATTCCTACGTGAAATGGCTTTATAACGCCTGGCAATGCTGTTATCGTAATTCAGCAAATTAGAATCTCGACTGGATTGATTTAGCTGTGCTGCAAAAGAAAAAAAAACAGCCGGCGAAAAAAAAAGCGAAAATAAAATACGAGCTCGAGCGCAGCAGCAGCAGCAGCAGTAGAAATCTAACTGACGCTAAACGAATTAGCTTAAAAAGCTTGGAGATCTTGGCGCTCGCTCAGGCTTTTTTTCCACGGTTGATTAATGCGAGAGCTGCCAAGTGACGTGCATAATGAGGCCGGTACTTAAAAGCCGTTCGTTTCAATTTGCTTCGACAGGATCAGAACCGAATGCGACAACCGCGCGCGAAGCGTACTTTTTTCATTGATATATATATTCTTCGAGGATATTATGTTCGCGCTTACGAGGGGCGGCCTATATAGCAATTCGTTTTATCAAGAGGACGGCATATACATGCATCATTTGACGCGTCCATAGTATTTCGCGCGACGCGGAGATTTATTTGACTTTTACAAAGGCAAGATTGATGAGCCGCTTCTCAGAGGTTTTATCTTGTTTTCGAAAAAAAAAAACTTGCCTCCTTTTTTTTTTTTTGGAGGGACGAGCTATTGCTTTATGACCCCTGACAAAGAGAGCTTGGTTGCAATAGTGCTACGTGAAAAATGAAATGTTTTTGCTAGTGTATTCGTGTTCCAGTTTGTTGTGTAGCCACAAGGCACCCGGAATCGATAACGAATAACTCGTGGGATAGCAAAAGACTTTGTTGTTGTTTTTTTTTTGTTTCGAGTGCTGCAACGATATTTGATTATTAACTGGTAGGATTTTATCTGGTATTGCGAGATAATTGAGACAATCTCTGCAATTTCGTTTATCTGTACATGTCAACTAGCGGTAATCCGTGAAATATGACGCAGCTTCGAAAAATATCCGACAAGGATTAGGTTTGATAACGGAAACAATTTGCATATCGATTTATAGATTTTTCCATCACTAAAATTATTGCTTCTCTGCAACAAACTGAAAGCTGATGCACTATATATAAAAAAAAGAATTTTTGACTATTCATACAAATAAAACTCATACGCAATAAAATAAGTTGTAAACAATAAAGAAAATATAAAAATAATACTGAGAATTTATTCATAAATTATGACAATCGACAAGAAAAAAGAAACGAAAAATATATTATACTATTATATTTGAGTTGACTTGCATGATATAAGTGCGTTTATGATTTTGTTTTACTGTTTTCTGGTAGCGAAATTATTTTATTTACCTAATATGAACAATTTCTGTACTTGTTGCTTTCAGTATGTATACGAAAAAATTTTTTTTTGTTATTATTAGGTCTTGAAAAGGATTGTACATAGTCAATAGAAACTTCGACGACTGAAATAAATTAAGACTAAACAATTACATCTGTTGTCTTATTAATTGACCCAGAAATCAATTGTCATAATTTATGAATAAATTCTCAGAATTATCACTGGGTGATAGATATTAATTATTAAAAATAATATTTTCATCGGTACGAACGCTTCAATCGACATGTTACATCGCAATGTATGCAACGTGATCTCGAGTATAAATTTTTTGTTTTCAAAGTGAAACATATCAACTTTTAATCTCGCAAAAGCTTTCGTGCGCTCATTCCCCGAGCTTTCTAAGTACTGAACTATATAATGAAATGCTATTAAAAGCTCAAGCCCTACGTTCCTATTCCGCGCTAGATTTTAAAATAATCACAATAGTCCCTCTCTCCCTCTCTCTCTCCCTCTTCGTATAAACGATATCGATTAAACAATTCACATTGATCTGTCCTTTTTGGTCGACTGAACTGAACTAGGCTGGGTCCTTTTGCCTTTTTAAAGAGGTAAAGCCGCGAGGTCAACTGCTGTGTTCCAAAATTCGGATTTTAGCTCGAAACGTATAGTGTATTATTTTACATTTTATTTTGATAATATAGCTGGTACTAGAAAAGCATTAATATAATTATTGTAGCAGAGGATCCGAACTAATAAATTTACAAAATAAATTTATTTATAGCTATGCACTTTTGTGCTGAGTTATCCACATACACATTATAGTGATAACGTAGTTTTATACTTAAAATTTTCATTTGCTATAAAGTCGAAAAGGTGAAATTATTTTAATTTGATATTTTCATTAATTTTTTATCGCAAACAAATGAAATAAAAGATATGACAGATTTAAAACAGCTGCAAAAAAATCCATAAATACACAATAACGACAAAAAAGATCAAACAAAAACTCAAACACTTTTGTCGGTGGTTAAAATCGCGTTTATTATCGCTTTTATTATCGCTACAGGCACTAATCGGAACAGCGAAAGAGACGCGCAATTTATTTTTATAACAACGTATAAAATAAAATACTTCGGTTGTTAGAAACATCTGTGCATCGTAAAAATCTTAGACCATTCTCGAACGTGTCGACGGACATTGTACGGAGATTATTAGGATTATAAATTAAACAGGGGTAATCGAAGGTAGCTTGGGGTTCATGCGCAATAAACGATGGGGCCCGTGCGCGCAATAAAACGGCCCGCCACGCTGTCGCCGGCATTGTTTTTCGTGTCTCAAGATCGTTTGCTTGGAAAAGCGATTAAACACGTTGAGTTATTAAGAAAAGTTTTCAGCTGTTTTTGTTGCCGTCTATAGTGTGCATTGTTACTAATGAAAGCGATAAACGTCTATTGTACGCTTGGGACGAAAAAGACCTGCCGAATGCAGTAAATTAAGTGGACGAGTTTGTATTTAGGACAGCAAAAAAACGGAACGCCCTTTCAGAATACGAAATTCGCCGTTGCTGATAGGAAAGCTTTTCTTTTAATTCATTTCGAATTTCACATATCTCAACAGACACAGCACTTTCAAAGAAACAAATAGTATTATGTACATTCATTTTAGCTATCATTAACTTATTATACATATATTTTTTTCTTTTGTTGATGAAATCTACCTTTATTCAGGTATTATTATTTGACCATTTAGAGCGAGTCAAATATTCAAAATTTTACATTAATAATCATTCATTTTAGAATCCTTAAATTGATAGTCTAAATTATATATTTTAATGTATAGCGTTTAGAATACAAAGAGCGATTTTAAAGTTAGATTGCATGATCTTATTTTTAGTATAGCATGCGAAAATAAAAACGCACAAGTACACTTATCTGTTACTGATTATTATTACTTTTAATTGAATTTTTTATTGACGTTCATTCTACCACAACCTAAAATTAATTTTCGATTTACTGTTTTCTCTGTTTTATGCATACATAATTAAATTACTGAAAAATACTAAATATTGTGTCTTGTACCTGGCTCGCTCGTGTGGGTCAATGTGCGCAGAACGCGTAGTACGCAACAAGACCCACTCGTCTCGGGGACTTTTTGCACACGGCGCATGCGCTCTCGCTAAGGCCCACCCCCCACGCCAGCGTTCGCGTAGAATCCACGTTCGCTATTCGTCGAAGCAGCGCCGCAAGGGCCTTACCTCCAAATCGCCGAAATTTTCGCGAGGGTAGGAATTTTTCGCCACACCCCGTGTTTGCCTTTAAAAACCCCCGTATGCTAGCCTATCCGACACAGTTTTCCGGCGAGACCGAGAGGAGACAGACAAGTGACAGCTGAGTAATCGCGTCGCTCTTGCCAGAGGCAAACTCTCACAAGCGTAACGATGAGGGGAGGACAAAGAAGGTATCTCTCAATGTTCAAACTGACAGTGGGCGGCAAGAAGTTGAACGCCTTTCTCGACACCGGTTCCTCGGACTGCATCATCCGCCCCGAAGCCATTCCCGCCGGCACGCAATTCGAAGAACTGAATACACAACTGCAAACTTTCGGCGACGCGTCTTATCCCGTCACCAAGGCATGTACGTTGAACGTGTACAGCGGCGATCACTTGCAGAGAGTGCGCTTCGTCGTTTCCAGTCACATTTTCACGATGATCACTTTCGGACTCGACTGGCTGCTGGACGCAAAAGCTATTTACAATCTTCGCGATATGACTCTACAAATCGAAGATTACGTCCGTCCGTTGATGCTTGTGCGATCGGAGGACTTTTTGATGTCCTATTACGGTCAAATTGATCGAGACTCGTGGATCGACTGGCCCAGCTCGATCGATCAACGCTTTATAGAGAGACTCAGGGTAGAAACGCGTCGTGAAGAAATCTCATACGATCAAATCGAGAGCAGTTTATTGGATGGACAGAAATTCATATCACGCAGCGGAGTATGCCAACTCATCGAAACGCAATGTTGGCCCCGATTCTACGTGCCCGTGTCACTACGCTTGGAAATTATGAATAAAGCGCGTGTACATGACAACCAAGAGCGGCCCAAAGAAGGAAAGACGAGGTTCGACATCCAACAGCACTTTTATTGGCCGGGGATGCAAAACGATATTTACAGTACAGGCATGTTAGATAATAAGTATAACAACTACAGTATGCCAAAAAGGAGGATGCTGGAGAAACGCATCAAACGATTTCTTTCAGATGGCATGTCACGCGTCGTCAGGGGTACTGTGAATTGTCAAGCTCAAGGAAAAGAAAATCAACCGTCCACTCCAAGTCACGAGAAAGTTACTCTTTCGACTCCGTCTGGCTTCCAATGTCCAAAAAGAAAATTAGCAGATCTTCATTCGCCATCGACAAGCCAACATGTATCAATGTGGTTGAACGACTTAAATCACAAAGAAGTTCCGAGTTCAAAGAAGAGGTGTTGCTCACCCACCACGAGTAGGCTAAATGGCACTTTTGTCATCCGTAACAGCAAATTTCCGTGCAACTTTTTTTCAAGTCGCCCGTCGTCATACGAAGCTGGGCAGCCATCGAATCAATCTACCAACAATATAATCTGGGATATACTTCAGTATAATTTGACTGATTCTATGAACAACATGCGATTTGAGACCCAAGTCGATCGCAAGTGCCTCTAGAACCTCAAGTTGCAAGGATCCGTACATCGCGAACGAGAACATTTTGCCATTTGTACAATGTTTTTCAAGTTATCAAAAGCGACGACGACCAGACAGCCACGCAAACATCAACTAATAACAACTCGAACGACTCGGCTCAAATAACTTCAAATTAACAACAGCTCGCTTTATCTTCCACTAGCAGTTTCGACATCGTGAAGTCCTGCGCTGTGCTGCTCAACAATGGATACACCAAACCGCTGGCCACAGACACCGCAGACGTCCCACAAAAGTAAACGGCGATCACCCGACCGCTTGCATCGAGATATATGGCTGATGGTTTACTTCTTTCAAATCACGTTTTGTTTATGTTAAAGGATTCAATGATTTACGAAAGATTAACGTAAGCTATAATTTTTATTTCGTTTTATACTTATGATTAGCATCGTTAAAATTTAAAATAAAAAACATGTGTTCGTATCAGAGTCACGATAATTCGCACAATAATATTTTCATCTTAGTTCATATTTTATAATTTTTCTTTTTAATTATAAGTGTATTTATGAGCGTGAAAAAATTTGAAAAATCTTTTCAAATCAAATTTAGAAATGTAGGAAATATTAAACAACAACAAGATATGGTTTCAGAAAAAATTAATTTCGAATTCATAGAAATGAGCCACGATCGTTCATTTTTAAGTTATCTTTCTTACTCGCTATGGAATGCATGTATCGATCACTTTTTTTTTGTAGCTACCTACACAACCATCGAAAGTTTTCATTGCAATTATCATTTAGTATTTATGCGAAACTAAATACACAGATAACAAAACATTGTTTAGCCTTTTAACCTGAATACAATGTATATTTCGTTTTAAGATTATTTTAATTATGTGTTTAAATTTTTATTATGATGAAAAAGAATAAATAAATCTTTACATTTAAGAATATAGGACTACATTATATGTAGTTCAAATACTTAATAAAAAATTTTAACAATATATTTCATCTAATTTATTTTACGTAACATTCATAATAAAAATTTCACCGAAGCTTATTCCATTAAATAAATAAATTGATGTTATTTCATCTTAGTCTTTCCTAAAGTTGCCATTAGCAAGAATCGCATGAAAGATAAATTATCGCAGAAAATTCGCGAGCTGGTCATTAAGGAGAAAAGAAAATCGAGTCTGCGGTAGCGGTGGGATTTGAAGCGTTTGCACTCGGTCTCGTCTCTTGCACGCGGTTAAATCTATAAATCTCGCCTTTTTTTTCTACTAGAGTCAAGTTGCGGTTGGCATCTTGGTGCAGTGCTTGACAGCCCGGATAAAAATTCATGCCAGCTTACAATTTATATTTTATGTCTCTGAGTTCAAACGTGATATATTAGATCATCTACTTGGCTGATTTTATTCCAAATCTTTTTTGTTCTGTTGTAATTTAACGAATTCGATTTGTGATTTTTTTCAAATGATCCATAATTGCGTATTATTTTTTCTTAGAATTTATTTTAAAAAAACTGTTTGATAAAATTGAACAAAAAAGATTTTCAAATCTAATTCAAGTTACACAATTAAAATGGAAAAACGAACTTGATACTTTCTCAGTAATCGTTTAATCATCCTATCACTAACATTGAATCTGTACGTTCTGGAAGTAAATAATACGTTTGAAAGAAAGTCAAAAAAGCTTGAAATTTATTCAATAATTAGCCTTAAACATAGTATTTTCGACAAAGTTAAAAATAGTAGTAGTCGAACACCGAGAAGAGTAATGAATTACATGACAACTCGGCAAGAAGAAGAGTAGAATTATAGCGTGCAATTTGTTCGCGAAGCGCCAACCGAGAATACAAATGAAGAAAAAAACGTAAAAAAAAGGGCCAACTCACCTCTTGGTAAAGTGATTCAGCAGCTTGCCAAGGCTGCGGAAGTAATGAGGGGTGGTCACGTATATATAGGCAGGCTGTTCGTCGTTACTGTACTCACGACTCGATACGTGATTGTACAGATCGGCAGTGACGTTGTCGAGCGTTGAATTGAGTAACATCCCCCACCTTATCTAACCAGAGCATTACCATCATTTCGATTAGTTACGATTACAGTTTAGAACTCGTCGTGCTTGCAAATATTCGAGAGAGAGAGAAAAAAATCTCTTTCTGATTACTCACATAACGGAAATTCTCTTGCAGATACGAAAGATTATAAGGCTCGTAGATACGTTGATCGATGTCGATCCAATTATAGATGTCTTTATGCCTCGGATAGATCTAAAAATAGAACAAACGCGCACTGATTAATGGACATATCGAAATAAAAAAAAGGACGTGAAGAATAAATTATACAGTTCAATTACGTTTCCGCTCTATAATGTACGAGCACTCGATGGATACAATCATTAAAAATAATAATACACATTATAATACATCCCCCTCATTAAAATAGCGTATATGACGAAATCCTTAAAAAAACACATTTTTCTGGGGTCTAGAATGGCAAAAATTTTTTTTGATGCTAAGGCTTCCGGACCTTTTTCCTCTT
>JAWWMK010000008.1:18038701-18073288 GCA_035047105.1 Galeopsomyia nigrocyanea | reverse complement strand
ACACACACACCCCCACACACACAGATATATATATATATATATATATATATATATAGGTACATACTTGTGGGCTAATGCGCTACGTTTTTTTTTTAGAGAGAGGAGGGATCTTCTTCTTCTTTTTTTTATATGACGTAGAGGATATAGGATTTGCCAATGCGACGTGAACCCCTTAGTGTATAGGTCGTGAATTAAACATTCGTTCTTCTTTTTATTTTTTTACGACTCATCCGATATCTTTGCTCTTGATTATTCAAATTGTTCACGCGCTACAAGTTCGAGATTACATCTCATTTGTTTGTTTATTCGACTGCGCGACTGTGACGTCGGTTTTCTAATCTCGAAACATTGATTCGCTGTCGATGCATAGATATATATACGCAAGCTTTATCACCTTGAGCGAATCCTGAATAATTAGTACATACGTGTAATCCGTTCGAATCCGATGTAAAGCGGACGCGAATTAGCGTCGCGAACCGACTGCGACCCAGATGTTAGCGTTTGATTTGGAACTGGTTTTTTTTATGAGAAATAAAATTGGATGTCTGACCTAAATGCTAGTATGACTACTTAAATTTTTTGGTAACTTTTTTTTACATTTTTAATTTACCGTGGCTGACTTTACTGTTAATTATATTGATTGAGAATTTTTAAGAGCAAAAATAAAATTGTTTGTTTAATGATATTCACGATTAGAGATGCTGTGAACAAAGGCAAGTGAATACAAAGTATTTACATTTTCGTGCTACATTAATCAAAGAAGAGAGAGAAGAGAGAGAGAGAGACCTCGAGCAGACTAACACAGAGAGGAGAAGGAAATTTTTCATCAACTCACTTCCGGACCTCGTGAATTTGTTTGTTCCGCAATCATTAATCAGATAAGGGTGAATAGACTTTCACCGTAGGTCATACACAATCATAATTTTTTTTTAATCGTCCTACGCGAGTTCCAAATTTACACGAGATTCTGCGTACACGCGCATGCGAACTTTTTTTTTATGGTGCGTGGATATGTAAAAACAAATACGAATAAAAAAATAAGCTGGATAAATAACGTCCTACGTTGAAAATCGGGAAAAAAATACAAGCTAAAAAAACTAAAAATATGAAATCCATTAGTCAATAGAGGATTATTATTTCTTTTTTTACATTCATATCAACCCACGTGAACGTGAAATTCTAAAGAACGATTAAATTTTCCTTTTCGCTGGATTAAAATTGCGTCAAAATTGAATTTGTAATTTTAATAATAATTGATTAGATGTCTTCGTATCACCATTTTCCGTTACTCTTTTCTTTTTAAGTGTGAAAAGAAATGTTTTTAATTTACAGTAGTTATACTCACCTCACTATACTATAAAGAATTCTCCAGGAAAACGACGGAATATTTAAAATCCGTTTCACCTACCGTTTGTAATTCTAAAAAACAATTAACATGTTTTTTGATTATTTTGTTGATTAATTGTCTAAAAAGAATATTTGAATAAAAATAGATGAAGATAAAGTAGGGATTGTTATGAATGAATAGCATGAGAATAACAATTGATATGCTTTCAAACTCATTTATTATCCGGATCCAAGTTACAGTCTGTCTTCAAGGCAGTACTTATACAGTTAAACGACGTTAAACTTTGAAATGATAATAAAAATGTCAGATAAAACAATAATAACATTGATAAATAATTTCACTGTGACAATCCGCGAGACGGTCTGACTAGCGCTGCCGATTGGTAACAGTGAAAAACTCTCTCTGTGTAACTAGAGCAATAATCTTTTACAATTAATTCATTAACCATAATAATTATTTTATTTTCTTTCCTCTCGACAATGGTAATAATAATAATAATAATCGTATTTTTTTGATAATAATGCAATTTATCTTGAAATACGAGTACATATTATGTCTCAATGCGCGCATCAGAGTGAGTGGGAGAGTGAGAGACGAAAAAGAGTCCTCGTCCCAAACGCAACGTACGTACACAACATTAAAATCCAAGCGCGACCATTTTTTTTTATTCGCCTTTCGCCCTTGCAATATTTTCATTAATACTTATCATATATATTTATGGATAATTGAACGTAAAACTTAAAGCGACACCGCGAGCGAGCATAGAAATTCATCTCTGCCGAGGTGATATACTTGATTATTTTTTTTTTAAATCTTTTTTTGTTTCATAATTTGTTTCCCCGTGTAATCCTCTGTAACTTCTCTTAATTATCCTTAATAATCATTTGTTTTATCTGCTTTATTATATCATATATATCATCATCTGACCTACCGTAAATATATATATATATATATATATATATGTATATAATCGTGCTTGTTCATCACGTCGCTTTTCTCACTCTCTATTTTTCTGATACTTGGTACAACATTTGGCTTGGTCGCCTCCCACGCTTCTGATAATCCATTTTCTTTTTTTTTTTGTACAATCGAAAGGCAAAACCATATATACGTAACGTGCAGCGGCGTAAGAGATCAATCGATTAAGAACGGCGATCGCGAACGGAAAAGTTAGGCGCCTAATATATATCATTATACAACCAATGTGTGCTTCGCGCGCCAACATATTTAAAAAAATACATTCAGCTCTCACCGTTACGCAATTCTATTTTTAATCCTCTTGTTATTTATTTACTTTTTTTTTGTTTGTATCCTCGTGTGAGTTCTGCTACTACTTCGTTCACAATTACATTCCGTCTCTTTATAAGCTTCGAGTGTGATTATGTGTGTACAATAGGTTTTCCAACTTTCGGCTTAATTACTATTGAGTTAGTTATCCGTACTTTCTTTGATCTTTCACTTTCTGTTTTTTTTTATCGATATTAACTCTGTACAATCGTCATTGACAATTACGTGCTGCTTGATATTCACATCTAGTTAATTATCACTTGCGCATAGCTCTCACACTTGTTCCTTTCCGCTTTCGCTAAATGCAGAGATATGATGAGCTCGTCGAATTTGTACTATTTAAAACTTACACCAGAAAAATTCGCTATAATATGTTGTTTGTTTGTTTGTTTTCTTTCTGATCTGCTTTTTTTTCTTCATTTTGTACAATTAAAACGGACAATTTTTTAGTGAATAGAATATATTGTCCAAGAAAATGTATACCATAACATTGAATTAACTGTTTAAAAATCCTTAGTAGTTCAAGTTTTTTTTTGTTTGCACCTTATCGTTAATTTATCATTGGAAAAGGGATGGGAGCGTACATAGAGAATTTGTTTTTTTTTTTCATTTATCTTGTGACGTCTAGATAATTAACATCGACTATACAGTTATTGCTATGGAAGCAGTACGGCGTTTCAAGGTCGCCGTAAATCCAATCGAACCCGACGTGCGCCAGACTTTCAGCGACCGTAAACATCGCTGCAACAAACTAATGTTTCATCTAAGCTATTTCCTCTTTTTTTTGTCTTGTTTTTTTTTTTATTTCTTCTTTTTTTTTCGAAAATAATAAATAGCGAGAAACAAGACTGATTACAATCAATGGCACTGAATTCTTTGATTAAGACAATGTATGTAAAATGTTCAGCTTGCAAAAATAAATCAAAGAAGCATGTCCCATTCACGGAATACTCGAGACACATTCTTTTCTCTTAACAATTGGTAATTCTCACTTAGTCGTAATTATCGAGCTTTGGTTTAAAATTTTAATTCAAGTATGTATTTTCACTATTGGACACTCGATTGAATTCTTTTCTACGTTTTTCAGTGGTCATTTGTAGCATTTCAATAGGAATCTTGATTTTGTTTAGGAACTGAAATATCAACCCTCTTTTAAAAGTAACATCACCCTCGACGGGTATTCTATTTTTTTTTTTTTTGATTAAAAAAATATCGTTCACAAAATAATGCTGTTTAAAAGACTTAAAAAATAAGTATCTTCGCGTTTGAATAATACACAACCAGTTGTTTACTTATACTATATACATTGTCAAAAAATAGTAAAATAATCGACTAATTTTCACGAGAATATTAAAATTTATGTACAAATTATCATGACTATAACAAACTAGTTTTTTTTAAATGTTTTTGAGAATCTTTTAAAATCATGTTTCTAAACGTATACCGCATTGAATTTTACTCAAAGTTATAATTCATTTACTGAAAATGAGATTTTTACAGATTCATAAGTAAAGCTCAAAAATATTTAATCAATTTCTCATTCTAATTGAAGAATATATTTTCTTTCAGTTAAAAATGAAACTTCACGAAACGAATAATGTTAAAGTTTCAAGCAATCATTTCAACGTTACGATTATTGAATCACATTATATTTTACTATTTCTAACAAAAAAAAATCAAACTGTTTCTCTTTCATTTGGCTACAGTCCCTGCCATTTCCACTAACGTTTAGAACTGTCTAATTAACATTTATTTTTTGTTCTACAACAATACATGTATATATTGTCATTTACGTGACATGCATGCCCAGGACTAAAAACATCATAGTCATCCTTACATTAGAAATGCGCACGGCGAATCCAATCGAATTTACAACAGACGCTGAAGTAGCGCAACTTACAACACATTTTTTCAATTGAATATTTTTTAAATAATTTTTTGCGTAACGTACTGTTGCCTCTACTATGTTTTGTTTTATCGATATATACATAACATTTCTAGCTGTAACTACAACTTCTTTATGTTTTATATTACTTGAATTCATGTTTTTTCTTCTTCAAATTTTATTCAGTAACTCGTTACGTTGCTCTCGCGAAATGGTATACTCGGATACGCATTTTCTGCTTGCTACGTTTTGTTTTTTCATCGAGTTCACATTTTAAATCGCGAACGAAACGTAGTACAACGCAAACGTATCGTGTGTTTCGAAATCTATGACCGAAGCACCAATGACTTCTGTTAATGCTCTTCCACAAAGCACGCGCCGGCCATAAGTCGATTATTGTCAATACATTCGGAGTAGCGTCACTGCTGAGGCCTTTTTTTCGACAGTTTTTTATTTATCCTCTTTTTTTGGTTAGCCTTTGCAAGCATAATTATAATTAATTATAAGTATTAATTAATATTAATGATAATTATAATGATAATTAGAAGAAAGCGGGTACCACTACTTTGTGTATAATATTTCTTGTGTTTACCACGTTAAAAGTAAGAATTCATTTTTTTATTTTTTCACCCAAGCTAACGTTTCATCTTTCAAACTGTATTGTCTGTCTTCATTAACCTCACCTTTATCTTGTGGCGCTTTACATTTACTTAGCTCATTATTTACTTTTTCCCCCTTTATAAAGTGAAATAGCGCTTTGAAGTCTGCGACTCGGCTATTGTGCGAGGTCGAGGTTTTAATTATTATTCTTTTTTTTTTGTCGTTTTTTTCTTCTTATTTGCACGAAAAAAGCAACTTTTTTTCAACGTTTCAAATTACTCGGTACCCGAATAATCCTCTTTCAACCTTTCCTCTTTTGACGAAAAAATTTTGACGCGTACAAAGCAAGTACAGTTTACACATATCCGAATCTGTACAGGACGTCCGAATGGATTAACGCATCTTTCCGGTTCGTTCTCGTAATCTAAACAATATAATATACATTATAATTTGTTTTTTTTCTTATCAATTTTTTTTTATACATAGGTGATTTTTATCAAAAAACAATGGATAAATTGTGTGCTTTCGGTTTCGTATTGACTCGTACAATAATAATCATCTGTTTAAAATCATGCTCGTTCTCAGTAACTCTCTTATACACGCACGCATCCCTCAGAATGTTATTTATTTTTTTTCATTATTTAAAATTATGTATACGTTTATATATATTATATATAATTTTTTTTCTTCCCATATCTAAGTTTATATGCATATATCCTGTATGTCCTTAAGATTATTTGTAATAATAGTTGATCATCTCGCGTCTCCTGCCGTCGACATTAGTTACGTAGTGGGGGGCGGTAGGACAGTATGTGCGCGTGTCATCTGTGTATCTGTATGTACGTGTATTATAGATTTTCAAATCGACAATGAGAACATGTTTATTCGAAAGATTTTTTTTTGCATATAATTTACAATTACAGCCTGCTGATGTGTATATGTGTATGTCTCCTCTAAAAATTCTTTACCGACGTCTTCCGACAAATAAACCAACGTCGTCTTGTCGACTTGTCTCGATGTTGTTCGTTTTGTCTGTTGGGTTACATTTTTAGAAAAAAAAGCTTTAGCTCGCGCTCGAGCGCAGAATATTCGCACTTTTAGTGCCATAACCGCTCGCGAGGTGCATCGTAACGTATGTGCGTAAACGTTGACAAGTATTATCACTGTTTGAAAGGGGGGGATGGGTGAGGAGACATCTTTGATACATTGTGCACCTTACACGAGAGTAATTCTCTTCTTTCATTGCAAACCCTCTCTCTCCCTCTCTATCTCTCTCTTTTTATCCCTCTCGGAAAAAGCATCACCTCAAGAAGGTCATGTGCGTGAAGGATCCATAAACTTAAGCTAATTCATCATGTAGTCGCAAGTTGGGTTATAGAACGTTAGTTGAACATGTATCGAGGATGAAGAAGAGAGAGAGTATGAGCGAGAGAGAGTTTCTGGATGTCCAGCGGTTTGGTTAGTGACGGTAAGAGAGGAAACGAGGATAGAGGGTTGGAGAGAGAGAGAGATATATGTATATATAGGATAGAAGTCGCGTGAAATATGTACAATTTGTTGTAGAAGAGGGTCGGCTCAAAGCCGCTTCTATAGCTCTCGAGTGATAGCCGCATGTTTGTTGTTATACGTCGGGTTGTTCTGGTTTGTGGCTTGACTCTTTGTCGTTAGTTTTTTTTTAATAATCTTCTCTGCGTCGCTCGCGGCAACGAAACCTCGCTCGCGCGCGCGCATGCGACAGAGCGCAAGAATAAAACCATGCAGTTCGGCGGATGCTGCTCTTTTGCCAAGCAGATCCGTTGTTAAGTTGCTGGTATATTATTAAAGCGATGGTCGTCGGTTTTGGTATAGTTTTTTTTTCCTCTATCTTCGAAAAATGTCGGTGGTACTTGTGTGTAATTGTTGTTCAACAGCCTTGTCGGCGGCTCGTGCAGGGACGCTCTCATAGCTGGTACCACTTTCTGTCCTTGTACTTGAGCATGAGCGAGTGGGCCGACGAGGCAAAGTTCTCCGACTCGTTCATCATGCGCTCCGTGCGATCCTCCAGCTGCGACAACTTCTCGCCACGTTCGACCACCATTCGATGAGCTTGCGCTACCTGTAGTTACGGCGACAAATCATATTAGTTTTACGCGTGACAAACTTGCTTTTGTTAATTGAGTTAGACTCCAGTTTATCTTGCTCTTCGCGAGTACAACTGCAATCGCGTTACTTCGTTAATTATCATTCGTTTGACGCAAAAGTGAAATGTATCGGTTTCGGTAGAAGTGGATGGCGTTGAAAGCTTTTTGAAGCGTATACATCTCATTCGCTTTTATAATTACATTTAAAAACAAAATAAAATAAAATAATTTTCAACTACTTTTCACGTTGACCTACCGCGATAATCACGTAAAAGCTTTTATGGCTTTCAATCATCCAACGCAATCAAGAGAAAGTTTCACGGAATTTCATTCCTCTCGTGAAACGTGCAAAAAAAAAAAAAACAAAACGAAAAATAAAACGTAAAAAATGTTACCACGACTCGAAACAAAATTCACTTTTTCTTTATTACACGAGTGTGCTACGAAAGTGAGCAGGAAAATTAAAAAAAAAACAGAACAACTCACCTCACTAGTGGCGGTGCCGACGCGTTCCCTAAGTCCCTCGGTGTTGGGTCCAGGTATGCGATTGGCAACGCTGCGTGAAGGCTTGCCACTCGCTTCGCCAACTACAAACAACAACAACAATAAGTATCGCACACTGTCATATCCACAACTGTAACGAAACTCGCTTCGGTATATATAATACATATATATACATATAGAAGAGGGGATGGTTTTTTTTTCTTTGGTCGACAGTTCGCGACATCTGCCACACGTTTTCGCGTGCTGCGCGGTCAAACTCACACTTGGCAAAAACTTTGACCCGAGGCCCCGATTTCCCATTTTAGTTTCGCCTATATGCGCTAACTGCTGTCGTCGCCAAAGTGCCGCTTGATTGCGTTTGTTTGTGTGCTAATTTCGCGAACCCCCCACGCGCTTTATTCAATTTTCTCGACAAGTTTGCAGACACACACACATGCACTCTTGTTTCGCCGAGTTAGAGAGCAAGTTTCTGACAGAGACAAAACGCTAATACTCCCAGAGGGAATACCGAGCAGTTTTTTTTTAATTCATAATTTAATCTTGTCTCTCGGTAAAATACTCGGTAATCCGATTAGACAGTGGCAAATTATTATAAAACGCGAAAGCACTGAATTCGCTGCGGGCTACTTTCTTTTTTCTTATACGAGATGAGAGAAAGAGAGAAAAAAAAAACTGTGTAATTAGTTCGGGACAATGCAGAGTCGCAAAAGAAATACGAAACGTAACAGAGAAAAAAAAAGTCAGAGAAAGACATTGCCGGGAGCAACATTCGTGTCGAGTTAACAAAGTGGAATCAGTGACTTGCGCATATTTTTTAATTAAAAAGCTCTTTGTCATCGAGGATGACAGATAATTTTCTTTCGTTTATTAGAACTTTCCGTGTGTATACACGCGCGCGTTCTTTGATTCCGGAAAACTTCGTGTGTACACGTAGTCGAGCGCACTCGAAAATAAATAAGCTCGAGCAAAATAAACATAAATGGGTGGGAGGGGGAGAAAAAAAAGCTGGCGAACCCTAATGGATATTTTCCATCGAGGAGCAAAAGATCAGCAAAAAGTTGAAGTGTGTATCTTGCTCACACTAGATAAAAGCACGGTGAAAAAAAAAAGTTATATAATGGCTGTGTAGTACTTACAGAGTTCCTCGCGATCGACGTTACGAGTACCACCACCGAATAGACCCTTGAAGAATCCTTCCTTCGGTGGCTCGGGCATGTCCAATCCGATGAACAGATCACCCATCATCTCCGTCAACTCGGCGCTGAAGAGAACAAAAAAAAATTGCTTCGTTAGTCGAGCACACGACGGTCGATTTTCTTCTTCATCGCGTGGTTAACAAGTCGCGAACGAAAAACTTTCTTCATTAATTATCCACTGTTCTAAGGGGAATCTTCGTTCAATGGATTCTTTTTTTTTTTACTCTCGCTTTTATTAAATGCAATGCAGAGAGGCATTTGGCTGCGACCCTGACTGCGCATGATATTGTTCCGAGGAAAAAAAAGACAACAGCCGATCGATTTGGAAAAAAACAAAAGGCGAAAAATATGCATTGTCCTTTATGATAAGGAAATGTCTAGTCAGACGTGACCTACAATAACTGTTCCCATTGCTATTCGCAACAGATGATAAAAGCTCGCTCAAGCTTTTTTTTGTTCATAATAGATGTGACGTTAAGATTTTTTTAAAATAGCTATCACAATAGGAATGTTATAATTGAAATGATATTGAGAAAGGCAACAGATCAGGAAAATCTAACAAAAGACATGATTAACTCGTTTACTTGAGAAATTACCCCTCATGGTTGAAATATGTCAAATGAAGCATTCAAATATCAATTTTCTTTTGTGAAATGCGTAGCCAAGTTTTCAATTAACATGTATTTGTTCAGTAAAAAAATAAAAAAATTGCAGATCTAAGATAATTTTCAAATTTAAAAGCATATTGATTCGATTTCGAAACTCACCAAAACTCGCTGGAAACCGTGAATTTTTGGATTTCAGTCGGCGACGACAGGTAGAGCCCGTGGCCTCTATTACTGAAGGAGAACGTCTTGGAGATTCTATAATAACAAAGCAAAGTTAGCAAGTCCTTCAGAAGTCGTAAGCTAACGTATCTTTAACACCCGTAGCGGCGTTTATAGGTATATAAATATATATATATATATATATACATATATATATATATATATATATACTCTGTGAACTTCTAATCTCTTATTCAAATAAACTTGGTAATTTGCAAAGCGAAAAAACTCCATCGACTATTCTATACAAATAAAACGAGTGCAAGTAGGGAGCAAAAAGGAAAAATGATAAATCGGCTAATAGCTTTATCTACGCAGGATGTGCTAATAAAACGTGAAAGATAGAATATATTATTCGAAGAAAGAAAAAAGAGAGAGAGAGCGTTAGAGAAATAGTATAAAGATACAAGTGAGAGAAAGAAATCGAAATAATAATAAATAACGATAAAAAAATAATCAAATCTGAGGTGATAAGCGAGGTGACCCAATGATAATTTAGCTACAGTGTTCACTTGTTGTCCAAAGGAATTACTGGTGACATTATATATTTATTATTACATATTTATGATGGTAATGAATTTTTGGTAGACGACTTACTGATCAGTATCGCCATTAACAAAGAGTTGATGACCCCATATGGACAACATGGGGTCTACTATTCCGTGTTTAGTAGTCTGAAAACTGTTAGAGATTATAGAGACAGGAGGACTAGGGACAACAAAACAGCAACATGGTGCGCGATTCTTAAATTGCAAACTAATTTCTGTTTTTTTTTTGACTTTCACTTTATCTGCACGGTGTTGTCGTGGACTATAGAGGTGGCCTGGCAACTTGCACTATTTTGTGAGGATATTCAATTATCAAAGAATCATTTCTCCCGTCGTCCATGTATACGCACTCGACTCAACACACGATCAGTGACAAAGACAAGAGAGTTAAATGTCAGTGATGTATATCAATCAAGACAATGAAGCATGTTTTTTTCTTGAAATGAGTTCGTGAGAATCGATTGACTTTTTTTTTTAAATACATATATGCACTTCAAACAAATTTTGAGAACGATTGTTTCGTGTTAGTATAGATTTGAAATCGCAATCGAAATGACTTGAATAATAGAGAACACAATCTCGTGAAAGAAAAGACTGTGCCAAAAAAGTGTGCTATCGAAAAAAGAAACATCTACATCGAACATGCCTCGAGCCTTTTTCACTGCAGTATTATATAATAACCATATATAGAGCAATATTTAGTGCAAAATGAAGTGTGTCGTTGCAGAAAAAGTAATAATAATAAATTGAAGAATGTCAGAGAAAATATTTGCTTGAAACATGCCGAATCGATCGTATTATTGAATCACTCACGTGTAATTTTCACATCTATGTGATAGTTGAAAGAAAAGTTGCACAAATGTATTGTTATTGATTGACAAAAAAAAAACAGAAAAAGAAAACGAACGACACATAGTAAAATGTGTGTGAACTCTAAAAGAAAAATGAAAGTCCGCTATCGATTGAAAGATGTGTTGAAACAATGTGTAATAAGTAAATATATACGTAAAAGAACGAAAATTTTTGCGCTTCTAAGCTCGTATCAGTCCAAAGATTATAATTAAAAAAAATGAAGTCAACTAACATTCACCTTGGCAGAACTTTGTAATAAAAAACGTACAAAAAAGAAAAGCATCTTGTATGAAACAGCTTGTATGGATTTTTTTTAAATTGTTTTAAATCGTGATTTTTTTAGCACACTTGCACGTGTGAACAGCTATATGTATTTTGCTTTTAATTTTCATTGAATTGATATGCTCGATAACAAGCATTATTTTAAAGATAAGCGTTAATGAACTGCGGTAAAAAATTGTGCGCCATCAGATTAATATATATGCCAGACAATATTGTGCGTACGTCAGATATAGTGATTAGTAGATTAATTTTGATAAACACTCAAGTAAAAATGTGATTTACAGTTGGCCCTTTTTTTTCATCAGGTACAGCTGCGCTAATCTTACCTCAAATCGGACACTGGCACGAAATCGACGTCTATCAGTGGCTTCAAACTCGGTAGACTGTAGGTGCATATGTGACCGTTCGAAGCGTAGCAAACTAAGCAGACGCTATCTGTAAGAGGTCAAGCAAAAGTTTGATTACGTTTTAAATTACATCGCGAGCCAGATCACTTCGAACACACACACACAGTTTGATTAAAAATATCGATTTTCAAAAGTTTTAAACGAGTTTTTAAGATATCTAATGGCATTGTTCAAGTTCATCGCGAACTTTCGTTATTAAATCCAATCGAGATACGAGAAACAATATAAGTTGCATTTGGAGATACAAAAGATCCACGCTTTGCAAAACGCCAAGGTTTTACCTTTCAAAGACGTTATTTCAGCTTTGACGACAACGTTGATATCGCCTAACTGTTGTTTATAGACGCAGTTCTGCGATGGAAGAGCAACAACTCTAGCTTGCTTCTCGGATGTCAGCACGACAAATTGCCTATCCTCGTAGCCGTCCGTTGCGGAGCCTTGAGAATTAATTGAGGGTGACGTCCGTGTACTCGAAAATTTCCCTTGATTTCCTGTAAAATGTCAGAGAGTTTGCCTTGTTATTACCGCCAATTTACGTTACTCGCAGTTTTGTCTTTATTTTTTGTTCTCTTCGCGAAACGAAACGCCACGTTAATCAGCAACGCAAACACGACCGAGCTTACAATTTGTCGATTCATAAAAGCGAGTATCAACGCTACAGGAATGAGCAAATACAGTTAGCTGTAATTGAGATTTTAATTAAAAGTAAACCTACTGTTACGATCCTTCCCGTCTGCATTCTCGTCCTTCCAGGATTCGTAGGAGTAAGGAATCAGAGCCCCATTGCAATCCAAAAAGGACATCGTTAAAATACATCCTTTCAGTTTAAATGTAGAGCCATCTGCGCATAATTAATATTATCAGTACGTGGTAGTGAATTGAAATTCTCTTGCTCTCATTCATTGTTACTCACTACAACTAGAAATAATCACAGGCTGTGCGTGTCTGTCGCCAGAGGCAGGTGTGTTAAAAACAATTGTTTGTACGGAACCCGAAGACGTGCCAATCCATAAAGTCGGTAAGGCATTGGAATCTGTCGATGCATAGATACACAAGTTAATTTATCTCGTCGCGTGATATTCTTGAAAAAGAAACAACAACAAAAAAATCAATTCTCACCGCTCTTTTTCGTGTAGGAATCGGCAAAAGTAAGGCAGCTGACGGTTTCAGTGGCAATGTTTTCCAGCGAGGACATGCTCGAACTACGTGATCGTTGGAATGAACTGTCGAGTTTGTCTATACGGCCAGCATTTGTAAAAGAATTGAAAGTAATCGATTAATTGGTGAAATGGATGACTTTGCTGCATTGATTTCTGGAACTCATTCTACTGAGGCATGCATGAAGAGAAGTCATAGATAATTTTTTTTTATACATATGGAAAGTTTTTTTTTTCAAAAAAGAACGTCTAACGTAGCAACAATAAATTTATATATATAGATATATAGTGATATATATATAAGATTTTTTTTTATATAGTACTGACAGTGCAGTAATAAATTTTACAATGACAAACCCAACAACAACAATATAACAAGAGTAATAAATAAGAACGTAGTATACATCTCATTAAAAAAAACTCTTTCAAGCTTAAATTCAATCAGATATTTTCTCGTACTACACCATCGAGTAATGCTCATCGCTTCTATACCGATTTAACGAACCTTTAAATCCTGCACACTTTCACGCAAACTTTATCGCTCAAATTATCTTAATTGCCAATCAATATTCACACTCGATTGGCCATTCTCGCGTTGGTTGAAATTATTTTTTTGATGCTACAAAAGCGAGGCTCAATTACGATAGCTCGTAAATGAAAATTAAAAAATAAAAGGATGCCCTTTCACGATTTAACTCGATATCTGATCCGATTGCAAATTAGACGCTCGATTTTCATAGACTTTTCCCATTGCATTTTATTCAACCAACTGCAACAATATTAATTAAACGACTACACACGAGATAACAAATAAGTTACAGTAGCATAGTCTTCCTATAGTACCGCTTAAATTTCAAAAAGCTGCACAAATGAAGCTCTTTTATATACACATTTTCTTAATTACAAGTAGCGTATAGCTCATAGTTATCTAATTGCTATTACTCCTCCAATTTTCTTACATTTATAGCACAATAAACTACTTTTCATATTTTAATTCTTTAAATCTACGACCCATGTTTAGCGCGATTCACGTTCCTCGTTTCAGTTCTTCCTAAAAAGACCAGAATATTTTATTCGCTCTCCGTGATATTACTTGCCGTCCAATTGTTTAAATATGGCGTTTTAAAGGTTTCATCAATTATCTTTTATTGTAAAGTTTCACGAGCAGAAACACATATATAATCATGTCTCAAACCGAACTCAATATTGAAAGCAGTATTAATTCGAGACAGTGTAAGCAGAGGTGAAAAGTTGCTAGAACAGACAAAAAAAAAAACTCAGAATAGTATAATATGTATTCCATTGAATTGTGCGACACTATATATAAGTATAGAGATAGGATGAGTCGCCTGAAAAGGGCAACCCATGGAAAGTAAGTGCACTTTCGTCATTGACAATAAGCAATTGCATTGTTTTTTTTATCAAATATTGTTTAGTTATATATTTTTTGGGTGTTCTTTTTTTTTTTATTTAAATCACTTTCGTTTTTGTTTACTATATATGTATCCCATTTGAAAATTCACACAACAACTAAACAGTAGTGTAATGGAAAAGTCTAACGCAAACAGGTGAACAAACGCACAGAGATCACATTAGGTAATAAGAGGCAGACAGAAGAAGAGAGCTTGTATATAGGTATTATTATAATTATGGTCAAGGCAGAAAAAAAGAGCAAGTGCACGCACGTGAGCCAGGAGATGCAATTGCCGATTATTCTTTTTTTTTAATATCGCATAGACGCTAACCAGACAGTATTTAGTTAGTATTTTGGTTATTCTATTTTGTAATTGTAGATTAGCATTGCATTTCTTCATTTTTTTTCATTATCAATTTTCGCAATGACAGTGGTGAACTTGATTTTGTATTTATGATAGATCAGTGCACTTTTCTTTTAGTTTATAAAAATTGTTCAGATGGCTTTTATATAAATAGTTTTAGTGCAATGATTTTATAACTTTGTCGTCTGTCAAACAAATATCAAATTTCTTCGAAAAATATTCCACAAAGTCTTACAATTTGATAAAAGTTTGCCATCGTATCACAGTCTTTACTCATTCATCCATTTTAATTTGACAGTTATAAAATCATTATCAAGGCATAATATATCTTTTAAAGTATTGTTTTATCACTTTTCATTTATTATAATAAATATTTTTTAAAAACACATAGTTCTGATAGTAGTATGAACGCACAGATACATTAAAAGCTTACCTTGAAGTCGTCATCAAGAGCAACAACAAAAAAAAAACAGCATAAAAGAGCAGAAAGAAAGAGAGAGAGAGAGAGAAAAAAAAGCAAGGCTATCATAAATACGAGTAAGATCAAGTCACGCACTGTCATCCACATATCAAGAGCTTCATTTTTTTTTTCATTTTGCTCTCTTCAGTACAATGCCGGCGGAGTGTTATTAATACACTACATACCTCTAAGACTCGCTAAGGCATTGTTTCGAGCAAGAGAGAACGAAGAAAGAGTGTTGTTTTTTTTTAAAGAGATAGGAGAGACAGACAGAGAGCTTACTACATAGTGAGGAGGATTTCATCTCGGAGTATACCTCTCGATCGCATAATAGCTTGCGTGTATATAGGTGAGTGTTTTTTTTGTTGTATGTACACTATATAAGACGACACATTCATTACCATTTGTTACAAGTGATTATTATTCATCTTCAGGAGTACTTATTTTGTTTTTTTATTATCATTTTGGTTTACATATCAATTCATTTCAAATTTATTATACTTGATAGTGCGAGGAAGCTGGAAATAGTGATAATATAATTTGTCAGAATTTTGGAAATTGAAGTTGCACATCGATTTGTCAAAGAGAGTGAAAACTATGATACGCCGATTATTACAAGAATTAGAATACAGGAGACACAAGTTGTATTGAATAATAATTATAGTCACACAAAAGTCATCAGCAACATTGGAGAGTTATGAATAATCATTTAGTTTGTAATAGTTTACGAGAGAAGTTATTACAGTAGTGTATATAAGGACATAGCGGAAGTCATAGTACGAAACATGACATAGTGAAGAGTAAGAGTACTACGGTTAGTTTCTAAAAGTGATATAGTGGAAATGGCAAAGTAGAGAGAGAGATAGAGAGCTATAGTCAACGATAAATGGTAGATTCGTAGTGGAGAAACGTTAATGAAGAAGAAGAAGAATGGTGAAGAGAGAGAAAGAGAGAGAGAGAGAGAGAGAGTATAATATAGGTGGATAGTGAAGTAGAGATAGATTGCTTTGTTGTTAATAAGTTAACGTAGTTAATACTACCGAAGCTGCTATACTGTCTGGTGAGGTTATACGGGGTAGTCAGAGAAGAAGCCTGGGAGAAGGCTGCAGCAGCAGCTTGAGCAGCTTGGGGCGTATAGCCGCGGACGTCAACGCTGCGCTGAGCGTGGAACGGGAAGTGTCCCGAAGAAGCCGTGGAAGTGGAGGATTCAGCCTCGCCGTAGTGGCTCACCGAGGTACTCAGACACTTCTGTAACTTTCGTATACCTTGGCTACGACCACCGCCGCGCCCAGACGAACCAACGCCACCACCACCACCACCACCGCCCGACGACAACGAAGTCTCGGTGGCGGTCGATCTGCGGAACAGCGAACTGGCCGCCTGGCCGAATGGGCTCTTCTCGCCACCGCTGCTGCTGCTACCCTCGTCCTCGCCTACACCCAACGTGTTCTCGCCATCTCCACCGTCCGTTGTCGAACTTTCCCCACCGCCGCCACCGCCGCCGCTGCGATGATGAGCCGTTGGCGAGACGCACTGCCCGTTCATCTACAAACCAGCCAATATCTTGCTCGAGACAACCTACTCACCAGACTTTTTACCATTGCCACGCGACCAATTTTTTTTTTTTTTCTCGTCCACTCGTAGAATTAAGAGACAGGATAGAGAATAGTGACAGATATAAAAAAGAGAGTAGGTTTGCCTTGAAAATTTGCAAGAGGATTTTACTATTACTATTTATTTTTGCGTCTGAATGGACAAGGAGTGTTTCTTTTGTGGAGAGATGTGTGGAAGAATACAAGAACCAGAATCTGGCGCTATACACATGTTGATCGCAGAAATTTCATTTGCTTTATTCATTTTTTGTTTGTTTGTTTTTTTTTTTTTTTTTTTGCCCTACCTACACTCTTCAACTAATTACATGCGTAGTATATATGGTTGGAAGACAATCGATTTTTTTTTTGTTCTGAAATCTCTTTTCTTCGAAAAGAAAAAAAAAACTTGTTGAGAAAGGAGGTTACACAATAGCCAAGGGTACACCTATACAAATCGTCGCTGGTGAATATATACGCAATTTATTTTCAATAAAACGACCTGCCCTGTCACACAGGCATCAAACAATCAGAGCGAGTGAAAGCCGCACACAAGATTAGCTTAAGTAAGTTGGCAGTTGAACAAAGCACACCAACCAGAGCAGCAGAAGAAGAAAGCTCGAGCTCCTCCTCAGAGTAGGAGGAGATGCGGCTGACCCTTATATAGCGTGCCACGGCAGTACATATCGATCAGAGACGAGAGAGAGAGAGAGAGAAATCTACGAACAAAAAGGCTACATCCGAGGGTAAGGAGAGAAAAAAAGGAGAACTCTGGCCGAGTCTCGCGTGAATTGTATTTCATCGTTATTTATAGAGGCGAGTGCTACTGCTGCTGTTGCTTTTTTTTCAGTGTTCGCTCGAGCTCAGCATTAGGGAATCCCTCGAGAGTCCTCGTGTGTCATTAGCTCTCTCTCTCTCTCTCTCTTTCTGAGGCGTGGTGGTGTTGTAGCGCGTGTCGAAATGAAAAAAAAAAAAAGATTGTTAACCAGCACCTTCTTCGCCGCTTTGTCAACTCGCTTTGCACACATACACACACAAGCGCGGACGCGAGAGATGGCCTCTCAAGAATTCTCTCTCGTGCTTTTGTAATGAGGGGCCGAGCTTTCACAATTTTTCAAGGCCCTGCGCGCGCTTAACTCGTTGCGCCAATGGACGCGCTTGCTTGCTTGCTTTGTTTGTTTGTTTGTTTGTTTGTTTGTCAGAAGGTGCAACTTCTCACGTTCACCGTCCCCGCTTTTACTTGTTTTTTTTTTCTTTTTTTCTTTTTTGTCTGCCTTCACAACTTTTGCACTCTGTCTTTTACCCTGTCGTGCGCGCGTTTTGTCGATATATACCCTCCTACCTTCTTTGTTTTTTCTATAGTAAAATATAGTGTTTTCGCATGCTCTCGTGCGTTAGATTTCTCATACAATCTTTATGTATGCGATGAGGATTCTTTTTTTTTTCTTTTCGCTTTTTTTTTCTGGGGGGTGACGGATAAATATAAAGTGTCGGAGGGGGAGGACTTTTTTTTTTTGTTTCATCGGTAAAAATAAGTTTCGTGTTATAACAGAAGCGTGCATCTGTTCAATAAACTTTGTTTCTAACAGGCAATTCTTTACGAGCTATCATTCTTTTACATTCTAGCGCTTTTCAGTCGATTGTACAAAAGGAGAGATAGATAGATAGACAGTGAGAGTGAGTTATAGTTCTTTAAAGATCTCTAAAAATAAACGCCTTTGTGGATTATATATCCGTTCACCTCGTTCGTTTTTTTTTTCCTTTTCACTCGCCATATCGGACATTCAACAAGCGTGACGGCAATTGCTACTGGACGGTATATATAATCCAAAAAAGTTCTTTTTATTCAGGTTATACACACACACATATATAACCATTAAATACTATGTAAATGCACATGTCTCAAAAAAAAAAACGAGCGTAAAAGGGTTTATAAGCTACAGTCTGTATTAGTTGTTTAATGCTTCTGCTGCTGCTGCTACTTCGTCTAAAAGTCTCTCATTTCAGTTTATTCTCCGTGTTATACCTGCGCGGCTAGAATTTACAAGTGAAATAAATTACAAAGTCGCTCGCTCTTGTGCAGAGTCTCTTATAACAGTCAGTACATTCCATTTCGGTAACAATTACTGCTTGGGTTTGGGATTTTTCTACAGACAACATTCTTCATCAAAACTATGTATATCAAAATGTTAGTTTTCTTTTTTGTACAAACTAGTGTATACGGGTTTCATTATGTGCTCGCATGTCATCTTATTAGTGTGCTCTTTACAGCTAGACAAACAATTTTAAGTATCAACATAGGTTAATCTAAGTACTACGTGTATGGATGGTGAAATGACTATCAGTTTCATAATGCTGGTGATGGAAAAATGTACAGGTAGGTTTTTTGGCAGATTTTTTATTTTTTACAAATTCTTTGGCGTTTGTAGGATTAATCGTTATTTATAGCATTTTTGCAAGGAATTCACATAAGAAATTAGAGAAAAAGAAATTGAAATAAAGTACCATTGAGATTGTTTTGTAAATACGTTGTAAAAAGAAAGTTTCATCATTCACAGTACTCTGTTTTTGAAATAGAATTGAAAAAGTACCAGGAAACAGATTTTTTACCTGAATCTTGTTTGCTGTCTGTCGCGACGGCGAAATTGAATTGAACCTGAAAAAGCGTTCAAGTAAACACTTCTTTCTTCGTAGATTTTTCGCAAGTTTTTCAATACGGTGAAATAAAATTCTATACTTTTCCATATGACATTTGACTGAACTCTGTTTCAAAAGATCTTTATTTTAACGCTTTTGACCTACTTGAACATTTTTGTTTTCATTTTGTTAGTGTGAAAGGTTAAAAACAGGTGCAGTTGATCATTAGAACAGTATGTTTCGATTTCTGAATTGTTAGTTTCAAAGCAAGTTTTCTTGACAAAAGCATTTTCGTGACAAGCGACACCCTCTGCGTTTTTCACGCTTTCTCGAAGTATATTTCACATTTCAACAACGACTGACTTATATATTAGACTCTGCACCTCGTGCGACAAAAATATGTTCTGGCGATCCAATTATCAGAACGAACCCATTCTCAAGAAATACATTCAGCAATCAAAAAAATTATTTTCTTTCGTGAAAAACGCAAAAGAAACAACGCGGTTGTAATCGAAATCAAAGAAGACCAAAATCATAGCATGTCAAATAAACAGAATCAGCTGTTGCCTAGTCAAAGTAACACAACTACGCCTCGACAGTGCTACAATTACGCAAAACAAGGAAAAGAAAATTTTTGCTTTTTTTTTGTAAAATAAAAGTATGTAGCTCATCCAAAGAAGAAAGAAAAAGAAAAATTGAACAGAAAAGTCAACTGAACAGAATCGAAAGAGTGCTAATACTACTACTCATTAGGCAACAGCAATGCTAACAAAGCTCTGGCTAATTAACCAAAACATTAATTAATTTAATGTATAACGAATAGAACGGAAAATGAAAAGAGAGATTTGATAATACGAACTCTTGAGACAATTTCCACACAACCAAAACCACGTAAAGACACCATGCATCCCCCACGTGATTGGATCGAGGAACAAAACTGCAATTTCAATAACAATAACAATCACTTGGAAAGAGTTTTTTCATCATATAATCATCATCACCGTATCTATCCCAAAAAAAAAAAAAGAAGCTTCACTCCCACAAAGGAGATTGCAGCGTAATTATCATATCCCGCCGCTGCCACCAGCGCCGCGGCAACAATCTCTTTAGCGAGGCCATCACCGGCGAAGCTGCGAATGTACGATCGAAAATTCAATCGTTTCAACGAGCTGCTTCCTCTCCCTTTCCCTCCCCTTTCCCTCTCTCTTATACACAAACACACTCACACACATACAAACCATCCGTCCCATACAGAAGCACCAGCAACTCGTTTTCTCGCCGATCGACTTGATGGCCCGGCCCCTGAGATTTATGTGCTCTCGTTTAATACCCTCAAGTATCCTACTTCAAATTTATACACACAGCAGACACACACACACTCGCACGCACACTGACACATAAATGTATATCTACGAGCATCCTAGGCCTTTTTTTTTTGTCGTTCTCGTTATCATTATTTGTTTGTTTTCTTTGTCTTGTTCTTTCTCACAAAGTATTATATACATCGACCAGATAAAAAAAATACATCGATACACACACAATAATAGTGTAATAAAAAAAAAAGTAGAGAGAGAAAGACAAGAGATAGATAGTATATACGTTAACAACGGGGGTTATATAAAGGAATATAACAACAAATCACGAATGCGTGACGAATCGTGATCGTAACGACAACATTAGTATAAGTAAATATACGAGAGAGAGAGAGAGAGAGAGAAATGAACGAGCCATTCAAAACTCGAGAATATATTTTCTTTGTTGGACGATGTACATATGTGCGAGAGGCGATATATATCGATGGTGATCGGACGACCTGACGCGGGCTCGCGTTTTGGGCTAATGACGTGTTTGTATGTATGTATGTGTGTGGGTGTGTGTGTGTGTGTGTGTGTGTGGGTGTGTGTGTGTGTGTGTGTGTGTGTGTGTGTGTGTGTGTGTGTGTTAGTATGTATGCGTAATGAGAAACAGGCGAAGGTCAAGGCCGGTGCTCTGCGGTGCGGTCACGAGCGAAAGCTCCAAAACCCACATCCCTCGGCTGTGTGTGTGTATGTGTAAGTGTTAGTGTGTGTCTACGCGGAAATTTATCGAGCAAAGCCCCGAAAACCTCCACCCTCCCACCTCCATTTCCAAATGGTATACACACACAAAACTCGATTTACGTTAGCAGAGCTGACCCACAACCAAATTACACACCATGGTGCTCGCGCAACTATATATGCATACCTTCGATGGTATATTTGAATGGTGGTTAAACAAACAAAATAATTAGAAAAAAAAGAAAAAAACGACATCGTATACATATCCGATACAACGGAGAGTTATGTATGCTACAGCATGCGGCTCTATCACAAATATTCACCAAGTAAAAAAAAAAACGTTCAAATATATAATGATATCGTCGAACGTCGAATATATATATATATTTTCGTATATATAATGTTTTCGGCATGATAGTATAAAAATTACAGCGTACTTTTTCGAAAAAAACTTGGTGATTCTGTTGCGCACAACACAACCTTTGCGATGATTTCCAAACAAGCAGACACCATGTCTTGGTTTTAAAAAAAGAACGTATAGTCATAATCAACGAAAAGAACAACGAAAAACCCCATATTGAAAAATCGTGATACACGTTAATATAAATAAGCAAGCAGAATGGTGAAACATTAGTATTAATACTGTTTCAGATGTATTACAAAAGTGATTCGTATCGTCGTTGAACGCGTTTTTTTTTTTTTTTTTTTTTTTTTTTTTTTTTTTTTTTTTTTTTTTTGTAAACGCAAATATTGATGGAATGATCGAGTAAGTATATATATCAAGACGTGATGTAATATATAAAAAGCGCAAGTCAATATAGAAGTATATAAACATACTGTTGTATGCGTACCAATAGATATACATAGTGTAACAATAATACGAAAGTTAAGTGTGAGTATTACAATCGTTCGTAATATATTATAATAAACGTAATATGTATCTATTATGCACATACGTATGTATATGTATATGTAATCAACCAATATCAATATCAATCAATAAAATACATGACACGTCCACTAACTGATAATATGTATGTATGTTTGTTTTGTTTTATATATATATATGCGATATATATCTGCGATTCTAATGATGTTTTATGGATCAACTTACTGAATCTTCTGAGAAAATTGGCTCCCCCCTGGTCGTCCTGATGCTTGGACTGCTGATGATGCCTCGAGGACGACGACGACGACGAAGCATTGGCCGCTTGAGCGGCGCTCGCCGCGTTCGAGTCATCGGCGCTGCCGCCGCCGCCGCCGCTGCTGTTCTTTTGGCACTTGGAGTTGGGCACTGAGAGTCTACCCTCGGCGCGCATCGCCTGCAGACTCTTGACCACGAGTTTGAATCTCAGAGGGGGTTTTGGGGGCGGGGGCGCGGCGTCGAGAGCCAAGTTGGTCGGTCGCTCCTCCTTGCTGCGACTTGGCCTTGTGGGCGCCGTCAAGTTGCTGGTGTCTCGCTGCTGTTGGCGCGCGAAATCCGAGGCCCGAGTGCCGGGCTCTGGCACCCTTGGCACTTGAGACGACGACGTCGACGTCGAGTTCGACACTGTGGGGCACTCGGGGGATTGCGGCGACTCAACGTCTACGCTTTGCACTGGGGACAACGTCCTTGGGTGGTTATCGCTTGACGTATGATGCTGCTGCTGCTGCTGATGATGATGATGCGACGACGACTGCGACTGCGACTGCTGCTGTGCACACAGTGACCATGATGATCAAACGCTTTCTATCCTCACGCCTCACTCATTTCTTTTTTTTACACTCTATTCTTTTTTTTTGTATTATTACGCTTTCATTCGGGCTACTTTTTTTTTTAATCACTGGCAGCCTTTGTTTCAACGAGAATTATACACATGTATGCGAGCTTGCGTGTAACAGGCCTTGAATACAACTGAGCAATAACACAGGATTTCAAACAACTAGTTAGTCGCGAGGGAGAAATGTTAATGTGAGAGATATGTATATTGACGACGACGTTCGATGTATTGAGATGAGGAAGGCGCAATTAGCTGTTTCTTTTGTTGTTGTTTCTTTAATTGGTTAGAAGGGGGTGAAAAAAAAAATCATAAAAACAAATACATGTAGTTGGGAAAGAGACATATAGCTGCGAAGAGTCAATTTATTTAGTTCTACTCTACTCGGTTGTTGCTTTTTTTTTTCATCTAGTATGCGCATTCTCGTCGAAAGCCCTTTTCAACGTTTGCACACACGGATTACACCCATTGAAAAGACTTTTCGATTTCTAACTATATTGGGGTTACACTCACTAGCTAAAAAACCATCAATGAAAAAAAAATCAAAGTAAATCCACACAGAGATCCTGGTGAAAAATATTTCCCCCGACTTTCATCGAGTTGAAAAGTGTTTTAACAGTGTGTCTGAATGTATGTGTGTGTAGAGGCAATCTTTGACTGGGATGAATGCATTTTTTTGTTGCCTCGTTCGATTTGGGAAAGACAAACAAACAAAACAGAGAAAAAAAATGGTCATTTCACACTTCTCTTTCGACATTCGTATGTACGTTTGTGGGTTGATTTTGAAGTACACATATAGAGAAATGGCAAGTGGCAACGACGTTTTGAATGACGTGAATGGATTGGCTTGTTGAAGTACACACGTGTATAATGCATCTAGCTGTTTTTGTCGAATGTGTGTATATATATGAAATTTTCAATCGATCAATCGAAACTTTTTTATTTGCCAATATTCGTCGATAATAGTTCTCCTCGATACAAGAACTTTCATTATTTCCTTCTTTTTTCATTCACTTTCTTTTTAATTAAGAGTTTTCGGCCGTGAAAAATCACACGGCCGGCAAAAAGCTTTAAAAGACCGACGGTGCTTCCATTGTGAAAAGTTAACGGAGCCGCGCAACGCTCTTTAAAGTTGCACAAGCCAAATCCTTGATTATAAGCCGAAGCGTCCGTGTCGGAAAAGGAGTCCAAACACAAAAGAGAGAAACTTTTTCACCAGGTTTTTTTTTGTCTTTTCGCTGACTCGGGCAAGCTTTGAAAAAAGTACAGAAAAGTGAGCGGGGGTTGAGAGGAGGGCTACAATGAAAAATAAAAAGAAGGATAGCGAGTAAATCTCGTATCCCCCTGGAGTCTCGCAAAAATGCAACGGGAGACACGAAGTGGAACGAAAAGAGGAAGGAGGTTTGGCAACAAAAAAGAAAAAAAAAATGCAAAGAGTAACACATACATATGTATACGTATATCGAGAGCAGATGAGGTGAGATACGCGTAAAAACAGAATCGAGGGGTAGCAACAGTACAAGAGGTAGTCGGGGGGGTTAATAAAAAACAATAGCTCGAGCGAGGATAGTACAGAAACATGGGGGGGAAGAGAGCGAGAGAGACGAAGAGAAAGATAAAAAAACACAAAACAGAAAAAAACCAAAAAAAAAACACAAGTACCGCATCTTGGGAGATAGGCGTCGGTGTGGTGGCGAGACTGCCGCCGGCGCTCTTAATCTTGAGCTCGGCCTTGCTGGACTGTCGCTTGAGCCTGAAGCCCTTCCATCCTCGCTCCTCACTTCCAGCTTGTTGCTGCGTTGCAGACGAACGATATACCACTTTTTCCTCTCTTTTTTTTTCATTTTCATTTTCATTTTCATTCTACTGCTCTTTAATTATTCGTTATCTCCGAATTGGTTTAATTGAAAGCTCACACACACACACGTGTGTGTGTGTGTGTGTGGAGGGATATGGTGAGAAATGTTATAGCCCACTACTACGTGATTACCTAATCTGGGGGACGGCCGAAAATCCGTCTCATTCACACACACACACACACATACTCGCACACAATCAGACATATACGTTCGAGTCGGAGGGGTGTAGCCGTGCAAGCGTAAACCTTTCGGCGCTTTCTCTCTCCTAACCTACTTTCGAGCATATATCGGCTCGAGATATATATCTGCGCCATACTCGTAAATTTAAAGAATCTCCCGACTCTCTGTATGTGTGTGTGACGCATCGCAATCAACGCTTTTCTGCGATTATATATATATATATGTATATTCCGCCGTACTTCTTCTTTTTCTCGTGTTGCCGTCACTTCCGACAATATCGGCTTTAACTTCGTCATTATACAAGCTCATTCATTCATTATACGGAAAGATAATGAAATTCACGCTAAGGTACACGTATTATTACAATAAGTTTCCCCAGATAATTTTGTACAGCTTAACGGCTCTTTCTACTTAGCGCTCTTATACTCGTAAAGTCTCGCGTACTTATCATCGTTTCCACTCAAGATAATTGAAATAATTATGTCGAGCTCGACTATACTCTCATATAATTTCGAACGACATTAATATATTCGGATAATCCCGCGGCAAAGGCGCTTAAAGTTATACGTATGTATATAATATTATAAGAACGCGGCTTTGGAATATAAGTAGCTTGATCTGGAAAAGATTTTGGTCGCGTCCTTGGTTTGAACTGGCAAACGTCACCGCGCGCGTCTTAAAGCAATTTTAAAAACCGATATTATCCGAAGAGAAGCTGCAAGCAATTGCGTACACGTCTTCTCAAGCTGAGAAAGACATTTTCTCTCGGCTAGCTAGCTTTCGACTGGCATTGAGAGATTGAAGTACAGCTTTTCCGGCTTCGCTCGCTACGACTGAACTTTTATATATTATATATATATCGCTCTCGATTTCGCTTTATTACTTTTGTGGTATATATAATATTATATTTGATTTTTCTTTTTTTCGGAAAATCATCGCAAAGGCAAGGCCACTTGTCACTTCCCAAACGCGTTTATTTCTCGCTATAGATATATATTATATCAAGTAAATGCTCTAAACGAAGCCTTTCAAACTGTATATAGCTTTTGGGGAGAGTGAGATTCGATCAAATAATCCGCCTCCCACTCCAAATTCTACTTTACGACCAGAGATGCTCATAGAAACTCGATAAGACCATGAAATTACGTTTTCGGGGAAAACTCAATAAATAGATATCTTTACAGTTGATGGGTACTACTACGAAATAAAACCCAAATACTTATATTTCTCCACTGCTACACTTTCAAAAATTGAACGTATTTACAGTTTACATATAAATGTTATTTATCGTTGTGTATTTAAGGAAGTAGCTTTTATTGTGAAAACAAATGTTTATCATCATTGCTATAAAATTGCAGTATTGTTCATGAAAAAAATTAATAAATAAACGAAAGAGAGTAATTTTTATCGTTAATTTAAAAAAAAATATCTTCGTTATTTTAATGACGGGGTCGTACATTTTAATGCGGGATCAATCCTTTCTACAAAATTCAAACCGCTACAGCTTATACTTTCACCATGTTACATAAAAATAAAAAAATATATTTCATCCAACGTTCAAGGTGATGCTCTCTACTCGTCGTATCTCGATTGAACGTCGATGCAAAAATATTTTTGAGATGTATGTATATTGGACTTTTGCAGCCGCATCAAATAAATCTCGGTGAACTATAGCGTATGTATAAATCAGCAATAAGTCGAAGAAATTTCAGGGAATATCAAATCGACATACATATTTTTTTTTTTGTTTTTTTTTTTTTTTTAAATACACGATGCGCATGCAAACAAACGTCGGAGCGTGCAAACACACAGAACATCAAAAAACAGAAAAGCAGTTTGAAAGAATTCGTTGGGCTACATTTAATCATCATTAATATGCTGGTGCAATAATTGTAAATTAAGGTATAATATAGAAGTTTTATAATGCAAGAATATATATTTAAGAAAATTAAGCCAAATGCAAGGCAATAAAAGTCGTGCAATAGCTGCTTATTTCCTGATACTATCTCGCGTTACCATTGTCGTTGCTCTCGCCGTCATTTGTATTCCTCTACATTTCGAGCGTCATGCGATGAAAACACGTATATTATTTTTATTTTGTATTCTTTTTTTTTCTTCAAAAAAATTATTGTAAACATGAAATATATATTTCAAAAATATGTGATATGTTGATTGATTGAATGCAACACGTCCAGTGCGATTAACCAAAAAAAAATTGCATTATTTTTTGGCAATCGCATGAACGCGCATTGAATGACATTATCGATTTGATGTTTTTGAATATATACACGATATATGGCAAAAAATGTTTGTTGTAGAAAATTTTGGTCGCGGTATAAAAATGACGAGTAGATATGACATGTACAGATGTCGTCCATGCATCCTACATATATATATTTATATGAGTGTGAGCTAACATTCGTCGTCTATAGAGCGAATCTCATCTAATATATATCAGTAATCTATACAGTAAAAAGAAAAAGTAAAAAAGCAATCAATCGTAAACCTCACGTTCACACTAGGATGCACACAGAAGGATCACTAGACGAAGCCACGATATAAATGATGCTCTTCTATATATATATAGAGTCGGTTGAAAGATGGCAGCCATTTTTCGGATATTAACTATCGATTTTTTTCTTCAATTCCGAGTGGAAAGCAATAGCCGTTTTTAAAAACTCGTTAATTGCTGGAAAGTGCTTCGACGAGAACAAAAAAATCGTAAAAGTTCCAAGCGTTCGAGTAAAACGCTCGAATGAAAAAAAAATATATATATATTTCAGAGCACGAAATTTGATCAATTGAAATTGTATAAAGATATAATAATACCACGAAAAAAATTTCTTCCGAAAACGAACGTTTGATTTTGTGGAACTTTGAAATTAGAAAAGTACAATAACTGCCATTTTCAACGGACTTATTGGTCACAGTCACGTCAACGTTTCGTCGGTGGATGATCAACACGATACCACTACCTTCTATAAAGACGACTAAATTCAACAGAATGTGTATTGTTGATCAACTACTTTTTCTTCAGTGCACTTTACGAGCAGAGTGAACATACCACACTTATTTTTACGATCGATTTAGCAATATTTACTCGACAAATATTCCCGACTGGCAAATACGGTCAAAAATTTTTTTTTTCCGTTTCCTCGCCGCTGCTGTTTTCGTTTCTCGATTTTTTTATATATATCCGACAAAAAGTGCAATCCATTCGGTTTCTTGTTACCCAAAAAATACATGACCAATAAAAAACACAGTCTTGAATGATTTTTTTTATAAAAGCGGAGCGCTACTAAAAAAAATGATTCTTTCAAAAAAATACATTGCCACTCAGAGTTTCATTTCACACTGAGCTATGTATATTATACACATCGATATGACTTTTGCGATACACACGCTTTTGTTTTCGAGTATGAATCGACAATACTGAATTGAATTCACTTTCTAATTTTTCACACTCACGATCACAAGATAAAAACAAATGATTCACAACAATATGTTACGTAATTTATACAAATAAGATAAATCCATCACAGATAAGAAATGTAAAGTTAAATTTATCACGCACAATAATTTAGTATATATATCATCTAAACCATTTATATCATGCAGTTTACGATATTTTACGTTCTTTTGTAATTTCAAATTGAATATTTCAGAAAAGAAAGATCATCTGATCCAAGTCAGAGAAAACATTCCTCAAAAGAAACGACTATAAATTTCGCGAGGTTTTCGCCTCTTGGAAAATGACAAGTCGACCCGCAATTGCGAATGACATTCTATGTAATCACAACTCGCGAAATAATATTGTGTTTCATGGCAAATGGATGGCACTTCTTTTGACACACACGCTACTATACGCACTAAAAGATCTCATGCGTGTTTTCATTTTCTATTCTTCTTTTTAGCAAGTTGTCAATTTCGAGAGATAAAATTACAAAGTGTCTCGACGCGCGTGTTCTCTTATATACGCGACTGTACTCAAACAACAATTAATTTTCTCTCAGTAGTTTTTCCCATTTGGATGTGCACTTGTATTCTGTATGAAAAAAAACGACATCTGAACAACTACGTTTATCTAATAGACTTTCGACCGTCCGCACAATCTAAAAAAAAAATAAAGGTATAAGTGCTATTTTAACCTATACATGGTACATATAATCTTCAATTATATACAGACGGATTGATGATCTATAAAACTGAGGATATATACGATCACAGCATGATTGTGTTTTTTTTTGTCAAAAACATTAATAATATGTAGTCTCATTTACAAAGAACAAGAACGAGGAGAAGTAAGAAGAAGTAAGTTAGGTGGGTTACAATAATAGTAATAATAAGAGCTGAAAAGGAAACATACGACATCTCACAGATGTTCTCTACGATGATGAGAGAGGTTTTGGACTACAATATATATATGTAACAATTGTCGAGCCTGCATCTCAAGGTGTTGATCGCTTTCCTACGATTTCTCACACAATACCTCTGTCTCTAAGACTGAATATTATGTATATATATATAGATTATATGTTAATATCAAACAATGAGTATAATATATATATATCTATGAACCGAATATATATATAGTATATAGCGTCATATCGACTGTCACTCATGCCGCTTTTGTTCGTATCTTGCTTTTCGCCATCGTCAAATATAATTATAAAACTCTAAGGCTAAAATGTACATCTGTTATAATGAAGTAGATGTGGCTTCAATGTACAACGAAAGAAAAAAACAAATAATAACACAACAACTGTGAATTTGGGGTGGGGATCGATGGGTTTTTTTTTGTTCTAGGGTTTGGGTGGTTTTCGATGCATCAGCGCCTCTGATTGAATCTGGCTACTTTGAAGTAAATGCCATTTTGATTTTGCGGCGAGGTAATTGTGTTAACAGGAGTGAGAAATAGACAGACATAGAAAGAGAGTGGAAGTAGAAAGTAACTGTATCGATTATACACTTTGGGTATATGTTATTGTGTGTGCATGTGCGTTGGATATAAAGAAGGGTATAAATACGAATTGGAAAGTCTCTTGTTTTTTTTAGAGATATAGGCTTACGCAGTCCAAAACGTAGTTGCAAAACTATTATAATTTCGCGAGGAATACATTAATTGTCTTATGCGAATATATCTCTATCAGAATCGACTCGTCGCTACCTCAAAATATCGATTTTTAACGTATACTCAGCGAAAACTAGGTCAAAAACAATATTGAATTTCGCACGAGAGGTATTTCAGTTAATAATGCCTGTACAGCTCGAAATAAACCCCACGCGTGCATCGCTTTCAAAGACCCACAAGTATTTCGTTTTTTTTTTTCATCGATAAACGAAGTACTTCAACGCGGAAATCACTTTGTGAATTTCTAATTAAAATTATTGAAAACTACGCGAAATGAAATAAGCGAACTTTCTACAGAGCACGGTACCGTATCCTACTAATTAAAAACCCGAAGAGAGAGAGACCCTCAAAGCGAAACTCGTCATCAGCTGTCAAAGGACATAATCAACGCTTCGAAACAAACTTCCGTGGTCCGTGAAAAAAAAAACTGAAGCAAAAAAAAAGTGTGAGCCTCGGGGCTACCACCACCACACTAATGAAAAGAACACAGCTCTATGCCGATAAGGATTCGTTCGCGGAACGGCAGATTATGCAAAGATTGAACGCAATTGTGCAAAAAGCTCGCGATGGTTAATTAAAAATAATATCCTATTCGAGAGCGAGCAGCGGGGAAAGCAAACACGACCAGGTTTTCCCGCACGTTTTAATAAGAGCTCGCGCATTAAAATTTTTTTTTTTTGAAAAATCAGCAATCTTCGCACGATTTTCACATCTAGAGTGGAGGGTGAACAGCTCAGCACATCGCGCTGATGGACGTTCACACTTATTTTCCACAAAGAAAAAGATCAAAAAACGATGGAAAAATATATATAGCTCGTCGTCGTCATCGTCGCTGGAGGAACGACTAGAGACGAGGATAGATGCGCGATATTCGAAATGGCGGCTAGAGATAGAGAGAGGAGGAAAAAAAAGGGTCGACGTGAAAAAAAAATGACCGAGGGAGGAAAAAAAAGGGGGTCATCCGAGAAGAAGAAGGTAAGTGTGTGTGAGTGAGTGTACATGTTGGTATGCGCGTAAGTATCCTAGTATATATAAAAATATCAATTTTTTTTTCTTCGCGCGGTTGTTTGTTGTGAGCGAGAGAGAGACAGAAGAGAGAGAGAGAAGAGAGAGAAGAGATATAGATAGTTACAGTAGAGGAGAGTATAAAGTGAGCGAGAAGAGTGAAAGATAATATAGAGAGAGAGATAGAGAGATAAGAAGAGCGAGAACTCGAGATGGCTTTACCTGATCGACGCTAGGACTCCTGGCTTTGTCGTCGGCGTCGCGTTTCGCGTCGTCTTGACGCTTGGGACTGCGCAACGCCCGTTGAGGATCCGCGCTACCTCCCAACTCCGACGTGCACATCACAAGTAGCGTTACCTTCTGCACGATGTCCACCACTACCAGGCCTGAGTCGTTGCCGTAGGCCATGCTATTGTGTGTATTTTTTTTTTCATTTTCAAAAAAAAGAAGAAGGAGAAAAGTACGCTGACGTTAGTTTCTTTTTCTTTTATCATACATCTTTCGACATTCGGCAATTGTACGTGTGTACTGTGTAAACAGTATTTTAAAATTCCGATTTTTCCTGCATTCGTTTTTTCCATGCACGTATAACACGCCTCCGCGCGCGTATTCGCGCTTCATGCTCCAATAACCCGAGTGGTGGAAGCTTTTGCTTACACGGCTCAACTTTTGAGTTTAACAAACCATAGCAAGTAATTGGAACGGTATATGCGTGGCAGTTGTAGAAAAAAAAAGCATCGAGGGATATGTATCTTTTTTTTTCGAAGCGACACTTTTAAACTCTCGAAAGGTCCGTACAGTTGTTTTTTTTTTCAGGAAAATATAATATTTATAAAGAAAAAAAAGCTTTCAAGCTCCACTATATTTTCCGCGGAAAAATGAAATCTCCCGTTTCAACAGTTTCGCTAGAGAGCAACATGCAACGTCACTTTAGATGTACATACTTTTCGAATTTTACTCTAAAGTTACGTATCGCACGGATGGGATTACGGTTTACAAGCGTGAATAAATAATTTTTACGAAAACGACTGTAACGTTGGCTACTGTTATTTACTACTGAATCGTTCTACGTGTACTAATACGTGAAAATGTTTTTTGCTAATTGATCCTGCTATTTGAAACTTTTAAGTAGCGGAAAACAAAAAAAAACAAACAAACGAACCAATTTGCATTCAACGTATTTCAAAGTCGCTCTCGGGAATGAATGTCATTCGAATGGAGCCAAAAAAGCATCAGACAATGCATAAAAGGCAGACTTTTGGCAACATTCATCGTCCGTATGACTATCCATTTGGTTATACCACTTGTGAATATACCAAAGCTCCTAAAGTATCGGCATTAGAATGACTTATTATTACGAATGTTAAAATCGTGATTAACACGCCAATTGCAACGTAATTACTTGGCTCCGATTTAATGCACGCGAACAACCTGATTGGTTTTCGCGAGATTATAATTTTGCAATCGAAATTCCATTTAATGACGCAATAACTCTCCCGACATAAAATAAATTAATAATAATAATCATCGGAAATGCTTTCGAGATGAATAAATGAAGCTTTTAACGTGAAAATTCGTATCAAATTAGCGATTCAAAGATCAAATCATAACAACAGCAACGACAACAACAACAGCAAACAACAAAAACTCACAGTCCGTAAGAGGAATTAAGACTGAGAGCAGTGATAGCCTCGGGGACCTCGCCGTTGGGCCCGTGAGTGAGGCAAATGAGACTGGCCTGGAAGCCCGGTGCGCGTTTCTGTAGTCCCTGCCTGACCCTCAGAGGTTGATTCTTCTCGGCGTTGGCCTTGGCGTCGTCGCCTGTATTGGAGAAGTCAAAGTCGGGCGAGCGCTCGCTGTCCTTGTTCGGATCCGCCACCAGGAACACGTCCAACGGCTGAAATTACCCAACACACAAGTTCGTTAATTAAAAATCCTCATGGAGTTTGCAACTTTATACTTCTTCGCTATGTGTAGTTTTCCATCGCTTGGTGTTGCCAGTTCTCTCTCTCGATTGTGTCGTTTATTATCCGAAGAGGCCGCGCGCGCGTGACTTTCACGTTTGAAACGTAACAGGGAGAGGATCAATCGAATCCTCGATACGTGTTTCCAGGGACGACGAATCTCGGCTGAATAAAAAGCCAAATGACAGGCGACACGTACACACGAGAAAAAGACTTCGCTTGGCTTGTTCTCAAATCCCAAAAAAAAAAGAAAGAAAAAAAAGGAACAGGGTATCTTTTCTTAGCCTAGCGAGTACACCGAGAGAGAGAGAAAAGAAAGCCGATCGATTTTACGATTTTCGGGAGGGTGATTGCGGGGATGGATCTCGTTGGAAAATCGTAAAAGTCGCTCGTCGCGCAAAACCAGACGATACTATATATATGTACATTGGAAATGAATTTAACGAGTTTAGCGATTATTTAGCTTATTTTTCTTTCCTTTTTTATACGGCGAATAGCACCACCACCACTACCCCCCTATTTGATTGGAGAGCGCGCGAGTACAATGTTTTACGATTATTGGAATCGTGATTTTAACGTCGTCGCGGCATCAAGAGAGCAAATATCAGCCTGCTTTCGATATTATTATACCTTTAGCGCGGACTGGAATGACAGTAAAACGGATACACACAATATATACGAAATGCCGACAGTAAAGCTACCGCGAGCGTTATCAAAATAGGTATAAGATTCCCGTACGTTTACGACCGTTATAAAATCTTGTAATCATAGTTATATTAGGATAAAAGAGACTGGAGATAAAAAAAAAGAATAAGGGGATACTCACAACAACTTCGGACATGCCTTCGGTCTTCTTGAACTTGAAGAACACAACGTGCCTACCGGTCGCGGCGATCGCGAGCTTTCGACTCTCGGGGCACAGGAATATCAGTTGTATGGCCAGCGGATCCTCCTCGTTATCGAGGCTACGCGTGCGATTCTTCTCGAACAGTTTGGCCGTCTTCAGCTTGTACAGTACCTGCAGTGTGCCGGCAGACGCGTCCCAAAACTTTATACTGCCGTCGGCGTGTCTGCGAAAAACAACAGTCGTAAATTTGTTAATTGAAACGGAAAAGTTAATTTATCGCGCACGTACGTTTTTACTTCTTTTGGGGGGGGGGGGGGGGGGGGGGGGGGCA
>JAWWMK010000008.1:18022903-18038691 GCA_035047105.1 Galeopsomyia nigrocyanea | reverse complement strand
CCCCCCCCCCCCCCCCCCCCCCCCCCCCCCCCCCCCCCCCCCCCCCCCCCCCAACATCCAACGCTGATTTATGCGCGACGTGGAAAACTTTATCAATTCGTTTGCTACTCGGCCGGCCGCGATTCTGAATTCTGATCGCGCTTGGCTTTCTTTCTTTCAACGATTCGTAATATGTAAGCTTGAACTTCTGCAACTGCCGCGCTTTAACCTTCGATCGTTTCTCTTACTATTGAGTATCGATAAAAAAAAGAAAGATTTTCCTCTCGAAAATATATATTCAATTACTTTCTTATGCCCGCAACGTTGTTAATGCGAAGTATTGTTTTTTTTTTTATTCGTTCGGTCCAGAGGGATTACACGTGCGGTTCCATTATTATTAAAAGGCACGTAAGCTTTTGTAATACCTCGGCGAAAAGTAATTAAATTTCAACGATGTAAAAGCGAACCCGGGGCAAATCCTGCGTGATTGGACTTTCCATTATCGAGAGAAAAAAAAGCCTCGTTTTATTTTCTCAACCGCGATCGCTTTTTACATTTTACAGACGTTAAATAATCGAGTCTTTTTAACGAGGTTTACCGCGTTAATCGCTAAATAAAAAAAAATCTCGTTTAATCCGCGTAATATCTTCAGCCAGCTAAATTGTAAAAAACGAATGTGCGCGGGAACATCGATCTTTTTCTCTCTCGTACAGCGTGTCCGACTATACGCGTTGCTTTTCTACTGCGCGATTAAATAACATTCTACGTCGAGACAAAAAAGAAAAGGCATTCAATCTCCGTTCTTCTCTCAACTTACTCCATTGAAAAATAACGTTCGCCCACTAGAGTCATTTGTATCGAAAAAGAGAGAAAAAAAAGGTTTTGATACTCACCCCGTGAGGATAATCTCGTTGTATCCACTGGAATTGGGATTCCATTCGCCTCCAGATAGCGGCCACTCTTTCTCGCTGAATCCAGTCTTCTTCTGCGACTTCGAGCCAACGGAGTAGAACGCCGGCACGAGATCGCCGGGGCAATCGGCGAAATAGGCGCAACACGTCACCGGCGACTCGTGCAAATCCATCGGATAGGGATTCTCGAAGCAAGGGAAACCCGCGGTCAGCAGGTCGATTACCACCAGATCGTTTTGCAGCAACACTACTACTGCGTACGGATCTTGAAAGTCTGCGATATAAAAGCACGATTTTACATATACAGTGAGGATCAGCGTATCTTTTTACTACGGACAGTTTCGTTCGAACTTTGTCAGCTGAATGTGTTATGCTAAAAAGAAGGAAAATCGCTGACTTTTTTTTTACTTTTACGAGGCTTTCTTGCAACCAAATGTATACGTGTACTATCGAGTCTGCAATATATAGTTGCTTCGTCTCTTGCGTAAAGTCACATAGGAGCTTTCGAAATACGCATTGATGAATGCGCGCGCCGTGTTATATCTTGTTATCGCGCGCAAAGTCAAACGTAAAGCTGGATGAATAGTATTCCGAATGTACATACGTTACGCGAGAATGTACCAACCAGTACGAGGGTTTAATCCGGTATTAATCTCGAAATCTTTTGAAAATCTGCCAATGGAATTCGCATAAATATATGTCGACTGCAGATCTCTCTTATATATAACTGCTACCTCTAGAATTATTACCGGCGAAATATTTTACGATTCTTTGTGTCAAAAGCTCGTTGTACGAAAAAAGCGAACCGCGATAAGAGAATTTTCAGCAATTTTCAAATCGAAATCGAGTTAATGGAAAAACTTTTGAGAGAAGCGAAGCGACGCGATTGGCGCAAAAAGATAGTGGACGCGAGCGCGCGTGCTGAAACTTTGATGACGAGGGCGCCCGCAGTGACATTCGGTAATCATGAAAGTTGGTAGTTTGACAATTATCGAGGATAATATCAGCGTTGTCGGTCGGGCGAGCATCGAGAGGAGGTGAAATTTGCTAGAGGCACTGTTTATATTATTACAAAGTTTCGGACACTTCTCTCTCCCTCTCTCTCTCTGGCAGCGTATATAACGAAGCTATTTACGTACGTACATACAAACAAGGACTAAACGGAAACACATTTCGATGTCGCGCGAGAGAGAGAGGACCCGTTATACCGTCGGTGACGTACATACACATATACAAACGGGGATATTACGGCAGAAATGTCAATAACGTTTGCAACGATCGTTATCCTCTGAAATACCCCTTCCCTTTAACGCGCTCTCTGTCTCTCGCGTCAGGACGTAGAATTCCAAATTTACCCTTTACCGGAGAGTAGCAAACGCAGCACCCACGAGTACACGCTGCGAGTGAAACAAGCGTTGAATATACGTACCACTGGTCCAGGGACTGTCGCAGAGAACGATAAAGTCGACGACATTGTGCTCCATTTCGAGGACCGTTGTCGTCTTGCCTTGTACGACGGTGATGCTCGGCGTCCGGCCGGTCGTCTCGAAAGCCAACCCACCGGAAAATACAATGTACGCCTCCCTACAAAAAAAAGAGCATTTTCACACTCAAACATTTTTATATCTCGAGGAGCTTTCTCTCTTTTTTTCTTCGTCTTATGCCGCCCTTTCGCTTTATCGTCATCCTTTTTATAGCCCACTTTCCGGCTTTTGCATACGCCCGCTCTTTCTCTGTGTGAGACTTCACGAGCAGAGCAGCGCTCGTTACTTTTACGAGCAACCAAAGCGACCTGATTATTTTTTTACTTGTCTTTGAATTATAGTCTAAATACTGAAGAGGGCTTTTTTACGAATCGTTATATAAGGCAAGTGTACCTAATACCGCCACTTGCTGGTACTCAAATGTACGCTTGCTACAGCGGTACGGCGCAGTGACATTATATTTATACTGTTAAATAATGAAAGTTCCAATGATTTAAATCATCTCCGAATCCGAAATTCGCTTTACGCGTGCTATTTTATGCTCTGGATGCGCACATTCTCCAAATCTCTAAATTTCCAATACACGGATATATGTCATTTTAACTAGTCTAATATGCCTAAGCATAAAATTGCGACACGCCATTCGATTCCTCAGAAATTTTTTTAGTGCATAAATAAACCAAATGCTGCCTCAATTACTATTTTCATTCGATTGAACCTAATACCACCACTTTCAAAAATCCTATATAACCGATGGATAAAAATGTCAATTTCATTTTTCTTAATAGAGTTTTGTATTTCTTTGTTCAAATAGAGAACCGCACATGTAAGAGATCTCGAAAAAAAAAATCATTTCGATCAATTATTAACGTACAGCGGTTAATTTCTAATTTATTATTTTAAATCAGTGTTAATTAATAATTAAGACATTAATAAATTATTTATCACATGAAAATAGCACGTCTTCATGATAAATGTTGATACCGAAAGTTATTTTTTAGTATCAAACAATATTTTCATCTGCCAAAATATTTTTTTCTTAAAGTGGCGGTATTAGGTACACTCACTTTTTTACACCAAAAATAAGTTGTTCGCTTCAAAGTGTTGTAACTCTGGTTAAACTTAACCAAATTAATCGTGCGAGGCATCACTTTAAAGGGTGAACGGGCAGCTTTCAAATGAGGCGACGTACGTTAAAAAATTCGCTCGCAGTTAAAAGTCATGGATGTTTATAATCTTAGTGGCGGTATTAGGTTCTCGTACCTCATATATATTTGAGAACGATTTCGATTGCGACGATGACGAGAACGCAAATTACTTTGGGTAAATTACGATTTGGTTTTATTTGCGCGAATCTTAGAGTAACTCGAGAATTACTCTAAAAGTCGATTTAATACTGCGCGAACGCAAAGTGGCAATCATTGAAAGTAAAGTCGCTGCAATCCCACGAAACTTTTGAAATTTGTTAACGAACGTTTCAAAACTTCGAGAAATCAAAAGAGAGAGAGAGAGAGAGAGAGAGAGAGAGAGAGAGAGGGAAAAAAAGTAACGTTATGCAGGAACCTCTGGCAACAGTTGGTTTTTACGACTGCCGTTGTTCAAACGCGACCCTCTCTCTCTCTCTCTCTCTCTCTCTCTCTCTCTCTCTCTCTCTCTCTCTCTCTCTCCCCGTTATTACGGCCATAAATGTAAACACGTATAAAGATGTCAGATCTACATTTCCCCTTGTTTTTTTCCTAAATAATATATCTATGGAAAAAAGAAAATCCGAGACGTAGTAGTAAAACTATTATTTCAACGATTTTTCATTTATCTCGCGTCGCTAAGCATCGCGTAATTCAATCGCGTTACAAACCGAATACCCAAGAATATTCATTACGCGCGATATTATCCGCACGCCAGCTTTGGAAACAAAAGCTGTTACATCGCAGAAACGTCAGGTCTGGTCTAAAGCTGGATTTGTATATAAACGCTCCCTCGGAGCTTTAAGCTCTTTCGACAATATCCTCTCGAACAATGAAAAGTATAGCGGTGCATTATACAACGCGCTGCTCCTTTGAGAGATGGAAACGCAGAAGTCGCGGTATTTCTCCGCGCGACGAGCGTGAAATCATGCCGATCAAAGGCCGCGCGCAACTCAGCCGTGAAACAATGCTCGCAACTCGAGAATTCCACTTCGAAGAATATATATATATATATATATATGTATATATCGTACCGTGTTCAGCTTGCAAAACAAAAAACGTCTTTGTCGCGTGCAGCATCTGTTTCAAGTTCGCTGCTGTTGCTCTGCGAGCCAAAAAATTTTCGTAGGCGTGTACTATACAATACACCACCCACACTCCACCTCACGCTCGCATCACTCTCTTTTATTTGCTTCCATCGGAAAAATAAGTGGTGAAAAAAAAAAGAAGAAGATGGACGCAGAGAGCCTGCTTGAAATATGGAAATGACGCTCGCTCGTATAAATATCGCTGCGTGCTCGACCCCAAAAAAATCGCTCCGTAATAAGTTCCGTCCTCTCTCGAGAGAGCTTCTACTACTATTCTTTTCGTCGGTTAGAGAAGAGAAGATAAATTGCACGTCGCCCGGGTGAAATTTCTTAGGTTATAGCTCGTTAGCTATCCTTTTGCGAGCGCTCAAACGTGTATCTGTCGTGTATAATGTAGCTTGAGAGACATTTCCGTTGCCGGCAGCGAGATTTATATAAGAGCATTATATACATCAGCGGGGAAAATCTGCGTGAAAGCTCGCGCGCGCGCGAGTAATGAAATTCGTTGGTCATTGATATATACAACAATGTGTTATATCTACGTATATAGAGCTTTGAAAAGGGAATGGAAAATGCGGGTGAAATTGGAAAAGGGATGAAGGGATGATAATCAAGATTAGCAATGCAAATGTGCAGTATGTGTGTGTCGAAGGCAAGTGCGAACAAAGCACAAATGGCACTTTAATCTCGTATAAGATGAAACTTTGAATGACAAAGGGCCACGAGCAGAGCACACACATAAAGCAGCAGCCTTAATTCCTTGAAAACTAACCTCGCGACAAGAGAGCCCTCTCTATTATATACCCAGGTTTATTCTGTCTCTCTCTCTCTCTCACTCGTGGCTGCGAGGTACTCGACATCAATGCTATACTATGTATCTTCATTAGACTACCTAATGAGAGTGGCTCCTCGTCGCAAGGCGCATTGAAGGCATTTCGTATACAGTTTTCGCGCGCTTGCGCGTACAAAAAAGATCGGAACGAAAGAGAAAGCAAAAAAAAAGAAATATAGCTGGTATATCCGCAGGAGAAATCAAACGTCGGCTGCTGCCAGCAAACGGTCCCAAGTGGCATTGGCCGCGCGGTGGCGTTGGCAAACGCGGTGTGGTGGCGGCGATAAATAAAAAATGAATTTTTCATCGTTTCTCCTTACCCCGATCGGGAGAGCTTCCACTCGACTTTCTGAATAGCTTTGCACGGCTCCGGCTCGCCGTCCTTCGTGTTTTTTGCTGTCAACATACAAGGTAAAATCGACGTTTACATTTAAGCACATATACATAAGTATCAAAGACAGAGAGAAAGGAAAAAATAAAACACATCTGGAGAGAGAAAAAGAAAGAGCCCGCAAGGTTGTATAAGATATATAATGCCATCCGTATTCTTCCAAAACAGTATCCAATCGACTTTATATCTCGCGCGCACGAATTGCCTGCGTCATAGCTCGTAAAATAGGAAAATGCTAATATGGAAATAACAACAACCACCGTGAAATCGGCGAAATAGATATCCCTTTTATACGCGCAATAACGATCTTATATAAATAATCGAGGAGGGCCAATATAAAACATCTCGCGTCGAATGTGCTTTCGAAAAGAAAAGAAATCACGCACACACCCGAGGAATAAATTCAATTGTAGCCATCCTCCGAGTAAGAACCTTCGAAATTTCCAAGCACGCTCCGAGCTTATCCGACGGAGAGAGAGAAAAAAGAGATAGACGCGCGATATGTTTCGACCGATATCGAACGTGCTGTCTCGGGGAATGAAGGGTCCATCCTTTTTTTTTTCATCCGCGCGCCTCGTTATTTGCAACATGCTGCTGTTGAAACTTTTTCGACGCGAAACGTAAAAAAATTCAATTCCCAAAAAAAAAGAGAAGCGTTTCATTTCCCAAGCGAATGGAATCGCATTACATTTGGCGATGAGAACGAAGGAAGGGAAAAAAATGATTCTCTTTCTCGCGAGATCGTCCGCGAGATCCGAGCGACAGTGTAAAATGGATAGTTCGTTTTCTTCGGCTCTTTCTCTTTCTCAATTCCTTTTCTCCTCTTCTTCCGCATTACATAACAAAAGAGAGAGAGAACGATTGTCTCACCGTGTGGATGCGTGACATTGACAGGTTTAGGTTGTCTAACGAGCCACGTGCTTAGCGAACCGTCGGTATGGCTACACATGAATTGTTTGCCCTCGTGGTGCCATGATATTGACCTCAGTGGCTCGTCCGCTTGCCACCTGAATTCGGCTTGCTTCAACTTCAGGTCCCACAATACGACTTGACCTGAATCGTAGCCTATCAGCATCTGTGGAAAAAAAAGAAACGAAACGTAAGAAAAATTTAATAATGACTTAACGATGTATCTTCAAGTGTCAGAGTATCGTAGTTCGCGTAAATCATAGTGAGCAACCGATTTAATTATCATCTCTGGCGAATTCTCGCGGGCCATGAATATTGATGAAAAAAAGCCAAGAGCTATATACACTGTCTGTATATATCGTGTACAGTGAGCGAGAGAGAGAGTTGAGCTGTTAAATATTCACAAGGCACTGTTACATACACGTGAGCTTCTTTGAGTCTGTTGTAGAACAGAGAGTCGGGGCAGTGAACAATTAAAGCGTGTTAGCATTGGTTTGACGTCTCGCGAGACGGCTTTCACGAGTCACTAATTCTCCATACTAGTCGCGAGAACTTGACGCTTATTGAGCTTAATTCAATTATCTTGAATCTCTCTCTCGCTCTCGTGTCGCTATATCAACTCACTGTCATTGCAATTTACTGCTCGATTTATTATTCTTCTTCCTCTTCTTCTTTTTTTTATGTGATTTCGTGCAAATAACATTCCGTGATTAATTAACCTCCGAGTAAGAGTTAATGATAATTTCTTTTTTTTTTCCTAACGACATCGTTTCTCAAAAAAGAAAAGTAACACGGACAGAAGATTAAAAGGATGCTCATTGCCTGATAACTCACTCGAAACATGTGCGAGCACGCGAGTTACTTAAAATTAATTGAATCTCGTCGAGACTCTCTCTATATTGCGCGAGAGAGAGATAATCCGTGGCTTTCATCTGGTTTTAGCAAGTTTTGCCACACGATATTATACCATTGCCGAGGATTGAGAGCGCTTATAGTAGTATTTATGCATCGCTCTATATCGACTGAAAACATAATCTAGTGCAGTTTGGGTATTAGCAGATCAGTTTACATATTAACTAGTTTCCATAATTTACACCGAAATCCATTCGTTCCCGTATGTACAGTGTACACACATACGTATGTGTGCGTGTCTCAATCGACAGGAGTTAATTCCAATTGTGTTCGTCGATCATGCTCGGTAAATCAGTGAATTGATTTGGAAAATTGTATCAAATTACGTTTTTTATATAAATGAATTAAAGCTCGTGACAATTAAATTAAATTCATTTGACAATTTAAAAACTTTTATTACAAAACAGAAGTTGTGCTAAATTAACGAGGTTTTTTAATAATCAAAGTGAATGAGATACAAAAATTTCGTTTGAACATTCATCTGCGAAAAGAGAAAAAAAAGGAAAGTTACACCGAGAACTACGAAGAACCGAGATATACATTTAATTGTCAACTGCAATTTCGCTCAAAAAGCTTTGAGCCTTGTCACGTCATCGCAAAGCCTTTCTCTTGTCAGGTATGAAAAAAAAACTACAAAAGGAAATAATTACTCTGGTAATAAGATGTTATATATTCTCTTTTTTTTCATCAAGCTAATTCACCGAAATAATTGCATATCTGTCAACGTTACGCAATGTTAATCTTTCTCTGTTTGAAATTTCGAAAAATGTATTCTACGAAAGAGCATCTGCTGCCATTGTTTTACCGATACGTAATATGAAATCCGATATAACGAAAACCGGGACATACTTCAAATTGCAATGTCAGTATTTTATCCGATATAGTAGCACAGTAAATCTTCGATATTTTATGATATTTTCAATTTAGTATCCAACTTTCCGCTGCACGCAGCTTGTTATAAAGAAATTCGAAATGATTGGATCTCATCGTACAATTAAAACGCAAATATCCTGTCGAACGGAATATTCAAATATTAAATTGAAAAATAAACTATTTTAGTAAAGGGTTTCAGCGAGTATACGTGTAACAAAGTTATCGAAAACTCGGTTGAACTTGGGTTACTGATCAGAAGTTGAGCGTAAGTTTTCGATGGCCCTTAGGCAAATCGTGTAACTTATATACGTCGCAGTTCCACCGAGCACGAAACTCTTTGGCAAAGCGTCTCGGGGAAAATGAAATTAACGATTACTCACTTTACTTATGTCCAAGGGATTGTCGCTCAAGTGAACAATGGCGCCAGGATGTGTTTGTCTCGTTCTGCAAAAAATAGAAAAAAAATATTCGTCAAGCACAATTTAAAATAAAATTCATAACTGGCATAGACGAGCTTTCTCAGCAATCGTAAATTCGAAATAAAAGATTTATTCGGTCGACAAATCAAGAAACCATGCTGTAAATATTCTGAATAAATTCACCGAGGGATAGAAAGAATTCGAGTAACTAAATCAGTGGTAAATTCCCCCACCAAAAAAAAAAAAAAATAAAATAAAATACTCAAGAGTAAAAAAAAAAATCACAGAGGCACGGCAAGCAGATAAACAACAGCAACAACACAGAAGAGACCGGCGCAACAAATGTATAGCACTCGAAGCGCTTGGGCAACCAGAGAGCATTTCACTCGTGACCGCGCGCAACAATTTTTTCCTCTCTCTCTTTTTCCCAACGCGCCACTTCATCCCTCGGTTGAAAAGCGCATACGCAAAAAAAAAAAAAAGCTTGAAAAGAGAGCGATCACAAGTGCCTCGGGCACTTTTTTAATCCGCGCGCCATTGAAAAAACCGAGCAGCGATGCAAAATGGAAAGAGAAAAAAAAAGTTGACTGAACACACGATCGAGCGAGAGCGAGTGTTGCGCTTTGTGTGTGTGTGAGAGAGAGAGAGTATAACATCGAAAAAGGGCGTACTACCTGGGTACATACACATATTCGCTCGGTCGTCCGTGAATTTACGCGGTTAAACGAAAATAGCACGTGTACATGTGCATCTTGCATATACATCTATAGTACAGTCCACGTATTGGATACCATAGAGGATGATGGTGGTGACGGTGGTGACGGTGGTCCTCTTGCTAGCGCAAGCATAAACGCATGATTATTAATTTACAGAGAGAGAGGTAGAGGTAGGAGGCAACTGTGTTTTAGCTGCTGTTTGCGCGGTGTTTCGATTTATCGGTTGTGGCTTCCTTCCCCACACATACATAAACCCACACAAGCTCACTCGCAAGGGCTTTCTAACAGTGGAGGAGAGGTCGAACTGTTTTGAATATTTCAACTGCGGCATTAGAGTGGAGAGAGTGGTTTTTTTTCTTTCTCTTTCTCTCTTTGCTTCATAAGCGGCCTCGCCCAAACTTCCGAGATCCCCGAGAAAAAAAAGACCGCGCAAATCGCTTTTTAGATGAGCCGATGAATCTTCAGCACTGACTATTGATGCATCTCTCTCTCTCTCTTTTTTTTCGCTGCTCTCTCTCGCTTGAAAGGTTATATTTTTAGAACAACAAAGTGTCGAATTCAGGTTGAATATCGATTTCCATCTGATTGGAAATGAAAAATTTTTACGTTGACTAGCGCGCGACAGAAAATATAACTCTTATAATCCATTCAAATCCGTGATGCATGCTTTTTACTCTATTATTACACGAATTGTCGAATAGTTTCTTTTTATCGACGAAAAAAAAGATTCTCTTTCTCGCTTGTTTTTCGTTTCTGTAACTTTCGTATTTCATCTCTCGAAACACGTACACACGATACGTAAATAATTCAGAAGACATTTTCAGCTTCATTTATCAGCATTAAAAATGATAACACGTCGGCAAGTTTCAGCTGATCCCAACGAGAGAGAGAGAGAGAGAGAGAGAAAAGCATTTATTCAGCGCAAAAACAAAACAAAAAAACGTTAATGTTTTATGCAAAGAACCAAGAGCGCGTGAGAAGTAAAAAAAAAAATCGCAAAAGTACTCGATCTATTTACGGAGATAAGAGAGAGAGAGAGAGAGTGGGAGAAGAAAATAAAACAAACAAAAAATCATAAATCACTTATGTCATCGTCGACGTGGCAGCTAAAACTTGCGCAAGAAGCGTATATAAATCAGCGCGCGCGAGTCCGCGAACATTCAAGCGTCAATTTAACTGAGCCGCTTGTCGCGTGCGGTCATGTTATTTTCCCGGGGAGAAAAATCGACAAGCCACGAGATTTGCCCCGCTAATTTCATCCGATAAACTTGCTGCTGCTGCTGTGGCCTTTGTCACTCGAATTTGTGTGTGTGTGTGTGTGTCTCACCTCGCCTCGCCATTCGGTCGTAGATTGAGTTTCCCCCTGAGAGCTTGCGCTATACGCTTCGACTAGAAAGCTCTCGCTTCACCCTCTTTATGGCTACTTGGGGGAGTCGGAAAACGTACTAATGACTTTTAATGTATTTTACGCGGTTTTTCGAATTATCCACTTTAGCGAAAACTAAAAAAAAAATTCAGCTTTGAACGCCAAAATGTGATCGTTTTGTCGTTCGTAAAACGAATTTACAATTTTATTTCAGTTTCTTACAACATTCTCGAGCTTGATACTAATATTCGCGTGAACGATGTGTCGAGCAATAAAAGAAAAAAAAAATAGAACGCAACTTATGTACAAAACGCGCAAACATAGCGAAGTCTCCGTTTGAAAAACTTGTTTCTCCGCAGATAAAAAAAAATGCTAATATGACATAGAGATAGCGCGTACACAGCTGTATAACTTTTACGAGTGTGTCGTTTATTATATGTATACGCTCGATAAACTACTGTTTCGCGTGCGCGCTGCAATCGAAAAAGTTTTCTGCGAAAACACGCGCCAACAACGATGCAAACCTCGTTTTGACAAAAATTGTGTTTTCTTTCCGAAAATACAGACAAAAGCTGCCAACTGGAAAACGAACGAATTGCATCGGAAAGTCCATCATCGCCTTTTGACGGATATATTTTGCTTTTGATAAGAAAAACGTCGATAACTCGTCGCGCGCTTGTCAGTTTACTCAAGGATTACACTTTTTTTTTTTGGATTTGACACGTGGAAAATAGTACGAGCGATCCTTGACGCGCCTCTAGCATGGATCTCCTTAAGTTGTTTTGACAGTAAAGTCGAACGCGAGAACGAAATGTCTTTTTTGGTTTTGCAAAAAAAAAAATATATTGTTTCACACTATCATTTTTCAAATTATACATCCACGTCTCGTTCGAATTCATTTTTCCATATTGCACGCGAATAGTCAATCAATTTTCCTCTCCGCGCCGACGTTTTTCCAATCTGAAGCAGTTCTCGAGAGTTTACTCAAAGGAGACGTATGAAAAACTTTTGATAATCAATCAATGGAACACATTCTTAAAAAGAAAAGCTTGCACACACACACACACACACACACACACACACACACACACACACACACACACACAAGGGAAAAACGACGCTCGAACAAGTCTATCATCGAAGCTTTCCGTGTCGGTTCTCTCTCTCTCTTTCGGTTAAAGTGGCGAAAGTTTCGACGAGAGAGACTCGGTTGAGAGCTTATGAACGAATAAACCCGATATTTCCGCGTATAGCGCTTTACGTATAGGCGAGGGAGAGCGAGCCACGCCGTCATATACACACAGCCGAAAAAGTTAGAAACGCTCCGACGGGTAAAACTCCCGACGTGAAACACACGCTCACACTGACTCGGAACTTGCCGATATCCTATACTTGACTCTGTGTATGTGTGTGTGTGTGTATCAGCTCTTTTCGTGCTACTACTCCCTGTCTTTTTCCCTCAATCTCGATGTCACTCAGTGCGAACTTGCTGCTGCTGCTGTTGCTTTTCAAATTCCTTCCACTTACAAATTGCTGATTTACTTCGAGATTGAGTTCCATTCAACGATTTCATCCCTGTATATATATGCTGATTTGTCAGCTCAATGTGACCTTTATGCGTCGCCCTACTTTCTTTGAAAATAATTTACATTAATTTTGACGAGTAGGAAACTCTCGCGTAAAGTTGCGCGTATTGAATTTCGTCTTATTTTTATAATTTGCGAAATTTCAAGTTCTCCAAATTCAATTTAGAGCTGAAATTATTTTTCGAACAAAATTCAACGTCATAGACAAACCATTTTCAAACTACTAAATATTTTACAAATCTTTCTTCCCACCCAAAAAAAAAACCAACCGCGCTCAATTAATATGCAAATTTTAAAAGCAGACGTTGCAAACTGAATTTTTCAAACGAAAAAATAAAAGAATCCCCGCTGGCCTAATTTTATTCGCTTCATTACTTTCTTCAACAGTCGAGTTATCTTTCCGCAGGTGGAGGGTGGGACGCGAGGGTTTATTTCATTAGAGCTAACCGAGTTTACCGTGGGAAATGTAAATTCATACGGCAATTTCGAGTTTTCCATTTTACGAAAAAAAAAGTACAATTTATAAACGTAAGTGAAATATATTTAAGAAAAAAAAATCCTATTTACTTTCAACGAACGAAAGAAAAAAAAAGTAATAATTGCAAAAAGCCACGGGAACAATAGCCCGTACTTTTATCTTGATTCGCAGTTTGATAAACCCGCATTCGCGCTAATAAGCAAAACGTCGAGATAATTTACAGAACAACCGTTCGAAAAATCATCTCAAGCCTCGAGCAAAACATGACAATGTTAAAAAACAATTTATAATTTTGGGGCTATAATAAGAAAACAAAAATAAAAAGACTCCACCACGGTTTGTAATTGAGTACATTATTGCACTCGAGTATAAAAACTTTTTTCACGCAACGAACAAACAAACAGTAAAAAAAAAAAAGCTGGCAAGAGGCGGTAAACCGAATAAATATTTCCCGCAGCTAAAGTGCGCGCCTCGTTATGAAGTGTTTACCGGCATTAGCGAACGGCAAAAACTTTTGGACGCGCGCACGTGCTGCGGTAATATCAGCTGTCTCGCGGTTATTGCTCGTAAAAAAAAAACATAACAACAACAAGAAAAGAGGCTCGGAGTCCTCCTCCTCTTCCAAAAAAAAAATAATAAAGCTCTAAGTAGCAGAGCGAGTTCAAAGCGTATAGAAAAGCTCATCTACGCGAGAGAGTAAAAATTGCCGAGGGGGAAAAGAAGAAAACTCACACTTCGATGACCTTGTTCCAGTTGATAATGTAGCCCGAAAGCTGGAAGGTCTCGATGTGAAGGACGTGGATGTTGCCCCGCTCGGTGCCAACGTACAACCACTTGCTCTGTAGCGGCAGGTGCATACACGTTATCCTGCGAACAAACAAACAAACAAAAAACACATTATTAATTGTGAGAGAAAAAAATGGGTGGGAAGAGAAACGCGTGGAAGAAGCTTTCTCTCTCGTTTCTAATTTGGAGCGTAAAAAACAAGCCGAGGGGGCTTTTGTTGAAAAGCACTATCACGCGCCCAGCTTGCGCACAAAAGCTGGGCAGGTAGTCGGCTCCCGAAAAAAAAAAAACACAAACACACACGTTGAGAGCTAGCATGAAAAAAAAGAAGAAGAAAACGCTTGAAATTTCCAAGCGACCTAGTGACCTTGGCCCACAGGAGGGATGGCTGAAAGCCAGAAAAAGGGTGCAAGTGACACCTTTCACTGCTTTTGCGCCCGCCAGGCAGCGACTGATTTATCTCGTGTATTTCTGCCAACTCGTATACGCGCGAGTTTCTCTATCCTTCGTCTGTTCTCCACTTTTTTTTTGCTTTCCACGTGCCACGTTTTTAATCAATTTTAATGCTGCCGCCGCCGAAAAAAAGGAATTTATGCGCCGAGTGGAGTGGCCACTTGTTTGCCTAAAGCTTGATTTTCCACTTCGACGTGTGACGCGCGACGACGACGGCGGCGTGGTGTAATTATGGCGCGAGCTGCTGCTGTACCTCGGCGTTTAATTGCTATTATCGAGCGGTCGCCGTGTAATTTCTCGTCTTTTTTCGCTGAAATTTCCGACAAGCGTTAACGTTTTTTTTTTTTATTTTTATCTCGACGCGCTTTTTTCCTCTCGTAAAAATAGATCATTGATAAAAAGGAAACTCGCACTGGACGAACGTTTCAATTCAGAACGAATTGCGAAATGGTTTCTCTTTTTTATTCTTTTTGCGAGAGTGTTATTGAAAAAAATGCGTTTCTGATTGTACGTATACGATTTGGCCATGATCTGAATTTCAAAGAAAAGATTCAACTGCCTTTTGTCAATTTTCTTTTTCTATTCTAAAAAAACACTGTCTCCGAGTAAAGTATCGATTTTTTCGTGTCTCCCTTCTTCGCGAAAATTTCAAAGTTGCGAAGAATGCGCCAAAAGTGTTGGCTCGCCAAACCCGACACATAAATTTAAACCTCGCAAATATATATTCAACGAGAACTTTGAAAGCAAACAAACACAAGCGAATATTCAGAACTACGTTTATTATTTGGCGTTCGACAGCAGCAGCAGCTATTGTTGTATCAGTCGCGTTATTATAGCTTGACTGTCTCCCGAGAGCAACTCGAGAGAGAAAAATTCCTCTGACCGACCTGCTCTGGCAGTAAGCAATACGTATTTGTTTTCAATTTCCTCGCTTTCGACCCTCTGTACGTATCGTACAATCATATTGGTTTCGATCTCGCAAGGTATACAGATAACGTTCGATTACACATCAAAACGAAAAAAAAAAATTCAATTTTAAAATCTCGCTATTACGTATTTCAAAACAAAAAGCTGGTACATCGTTCGACACCGTTACGCTCGTTTGACATATATAAGGTACGAGAACCAATACCGCCACTAAGATTTCAAATCGCCATAACTTTTTACGCCAAGCGAATTTTTCAACATACGTGGTCTCGTTTGAAAGCTGCCCGTTCACCCTTTGAAATGATGCCTCGCACGATTAATTTGGTTAAGTTTAACAAGAGTTATAACACTTTGAAGCGAACAACTTATTTTTGGTGTAAAAAGTGAGTTTACCTAATACCGCCATTTTAAGAAAATAGTATTTTGGCAGATGAAAATATTGTTTGGTACTGAAAAGTAACTTTCGGTATCAACATTTATCATGAAGATGTGCT